>JAVKOQ010000227.1:0-84404 GCA_031835245.1 Balamuthia mandrillaris
CATGACCACACGGTTAGATCGCCTTCTATCTTTGCTTGAAAGTACTGTGCTTCCTCTTCTTCTTTGCGTTCGTGAACGTGTGACTGAGCTAACAGCTGTTTGTTTTTTTCGATGGTGTCGCTCTGCTTTCACAGGCGACTCACCTGCTACACGCAAAGCGGCTGCACAACAGATAGGGGAGATACAGAAATATCACCCTTACGACCTTCCCAACTTGCTGAAGCGGGTACTCACTCCCAGTTGGCGCTCCGCTGGATGGCCCTGTTGTACTCACTCTTGCGTTTTGTTGTGTTTGCAAACAGGTGAAAGCGTTCCTACGTAGCAACAAATGGGAAACCCGTGTTGCTGCCGGTGATGCTCTGGAGGCCATTGCCAGCAACGTCCCTGAATGGGATCCAGTCGCAGCAGCGCAGCGCAAGCGACAACCTTCCGAAAGTGCGTTGTGCCGATTTAAAATCTCCGCTGACATTTTCTCTCGCTAACTGTTTTTGCTCCAAGCAGCTGGTCCTGTCAAGTTGGAACGTGAGACTCACTCGGAAGAGGCTTCTGCCCCGCTTTGGCCCAGAACGCTCTTCAATTTTAACACTTTCAACATAGAGCAGGTACTCAAGGCTGGCAAAAAGCTCCTGGCCTCTGGTGGCGAAGTATGTCTCTCTCTCTCTCTCTCTCTCTCTCTCTCTCTCTCTTCTATCGCTCGTTTCGTCTCTCTGTCTCTCTCACGCTCTTCTACCGCTCCATGCAACTCTCTCTCTCTCTATTTATACTTGTGGCTTTGCTATTAATGTCTAATATTAACTACAGGAGTTTGAGCCCCAACTCGATGACCTGTCTTATGAGGCGAGAGCAGAGCAGCAACGAATGCATCTTGCAACCAAGATTTTTGGCTTAGAGTGCAGCCTAGCTATGCAGGATGAGATGGGGAGCATGTTGGACCACCCTGCTTCACATAGCAAAACTGCTCCTCAACCCAAAACTGAGTTGCACGAACCTAAGGAAGAAGATAACGAAAACTTAACAGCAGCAGAACGAAGGCGACGGAACAGAGAAAAACGGAAAGCCAGACAAACAGGCAAACAAAAACAATCCTCTGAGACCTTACCACGGGGTATGTATACCAGGAAACGTTATTTTTGTTATGCTAACCTTGTGGCAGGCCCCAATGGCAGCGGAACAAATACTACCTCACAAGGCGGTAGTGCCAAGGGTAAAATGTCATGCAAATCGGTTGTAACAGAGCAACCACGGCCGCAAGGAGAGAAGGAATCTAAATTAGTTATTGAGTCCGTTGTTGATAGAGAAAAGGCCTTTGACTTGGAGAATCAGTGGCCTTTTCAGAATCTGTGTGGAGAGTTATGCAACGATTTATTTGAGTACATCCTCCATTCCATACTTTATGTTGAATTTGTTTTAACTATGTGCTTGGATTTAGCCCTTGTTGGGAAATCAGGCATGGAGCAGGTATCGGCCTTCGTCAAATGCTCAAGAAACATGCCAAGGGAGCAGGCAAAACAGGTATGTAGGACACTGTTGCATGTACCTAGGATGATCGTGGTAGTTGACTGGGTTTCTCTTTTAAGTCGCTTGCGCCCTCCATCATCCTGAGCAACTGGACAGCCAGAATGACGCATGGTTACAGGATATTGCAATCCGTTTGCTCTGCGTATTTGGCCTTGATCGTTTTGCGGACTACGTATCGGATCAAGTATTCTCTCCCTCAACCTGTCTTTATTGTTTCCTGGCAAAATATCTAATTCGTCGACCAAAAAGGTGATTGCTCCCGTGCGTGAGACTTGTGCTCAAGCACTTGGAGCATTCCTAAAGCACATATCAGCTGATAGCGTATATCCAATTATTCAAGTGTTACTCACATTAGCCCAGAGAAGCGAGTGGGAGGTAATGGTTGTCTCATAAACGAAATCAACCGTTATATAACCTTGTGCTCTAACTAGGTTAGGCATGGTGGGATTTTAGGATTGAAGTACGTGATCGCTATACGGACAGACCTTGTTGAAACTATCTTACCAAGAGTGCTGCCGCCTGTGGTGAATAGGTTAGTGTACGCCCACAGGTTTGGTTAGGAAAATGATTATTCATCATTTTCTTTTATCCAAAGGCTGAAAGACTGTGATGATGATGTTCGGGCCATAGCAGCGGATTGCTTGTTGCCTATTGCTGAAACTATTGCTTGTTCATACGGAGACCAGCTGCCAGCACTACTGTGCATACTGTGGGAAATTCTTTTGGACTTGGATGATCTATCCGCTTCAACTGCCAGTGTTATGACGTTATTGGGTATGTCGAATCACCTCTTAGGGCGAGGCCCACTGCCCGTCCATTAATGATAAATCTAACCACAACCATTATTACAACAAAGCAAATCTCTATGCGTTCCCATCGGTTGCTAGTATTCCTCTCAATGAACTGACAGAAGAGGCCAATAGAGCTTCAACCAGGGAACCAAGGAATGTGAACCATCCGCTAACTAGCCTAGTACCTCGGTTGTGGCCTTTTTTCAGGCACAATGTGTTTGCCGTGCGGGTAGCCTCCCTAAAGACCTTGGAAAAGCTGCTTTCGGCTGGAGGAGGTGTGGAAGCCTGGCTACCCCCTATACTTCAGACCACATCGCGGCACGTTTTCCAATGCCTACTCCTTGAGAAACGACAAGAGATACTTGATACAGCCATGAATACTTGGTCTGTGCTGCTTTCTACATCGGCAGGACGTTTAGAACATCTCGCAAGCAAAGAGCTGTCCCCCCACACCCTGCGGATGGGAACCTTACCTTGCCTTTCTGTGTGGTTTGGGTTGGTCACCACTCCTCCTGGAATCCCTTTTCGTTCGTCCTACCTTTTGCTATCCACAGAGCAGCTAGCTACCTATCAATCCAATTTTGGTCAGCGCTCCAAAGAAAACTCGAATTCCCAACAATCGGGAGGATTCTCTGGTCAACTAAGTCCTACTGAGAATGATGAAGGAAGCAACAGTGTTACAACTGGGAAAAGGAGGAAAAAGCGAGGCAGAAAAGCTGAACAGGATTCATCTGCTGAAGCAGAGGACGAAGGAGACAGCCAGGAACGGCCTCTGAAGAGACAAGGTGTTGACAATGAGCGTACATTTAGTCCAGGACTCAGCCTGGAAGCAAAAGAGCTGGAAGTTCACAAGCGGCTTTTGGGTGCGAAGGCTCTTGCCGGGTTGCTTCTCTTATGGCCGTTGGAGGTACCACGTTCTTCCCCATTACTACATCAAGCCTACTAACTCTCTACTTTTTGCAGCATAATGATGAGATACTTAGCTACATAGCCTCGCTTTTGGCTGCTGGGCAAGCTTCCCACCGCTTTGCAGCCGCTGTAGTTCTCAGTGAGTGGGCTGTTGAACAGGTTCAGTTGCCTCCCCTCTTTCCATTATTCTGCAACACCATGGGGCTAATTCACGCAATGTAATTTTTTACGTAGGCGCCAGCACCATTTCCAAATCCAATTATAGAGCAACTGTTCACTATCGTAGAACAAACACCAGAATCCGCTGCTGCCTTTGGAGAGCTAAACTTAATTGGGAATGCTGTAAAAAGCGCGTGCCACGTATTGATTCAGAGCATGCTATCTGTGGGCATTTCAAGGGAGCTAATTTCTATCCACGAAGATAGCGATCAGCTTCGGCATCCAGAAGCTGCCCAACTCTTGGTACGTTTCTTAACTAGTTGTGTTGCCATAACATCCGCTCGAATCACTGATTTATTTTCTTAGGCCAACCAAATCTATCAACAATGCGTAGAGCACACCTCTCTGGATACCGCTGCTCAATCTTTGCTAGAGGCGCGCAGAAACCGAGTACACTCGATAGCGGACTATTGCCAGAAGGAACGCGGTGTGCTATATCGCATGATCACTGCCGCTTCCGCATCCGCCATCGTGGCGAACAAGGTGCTTCCCAATGACAAGGCCATGTCTATTGTTTCGCGACTGCTAGAATGTATAGAATTAGAACAGAGCTTGACTTTGCAGAAGCGCTCAGCACTGTACTTGCCTCTTCTACTAGAACTTCTGCCAAGCGCAAACGAGATGGGAAGAGAGAAAGAAAGAGAAACGTCTTTGCACCAAGTCACCAATGACACTGTCATTGACTCCCTGTGCCAGATGCTGTTTAAATTACGGCCGCCACGCTTATGGAAAGATGATGACCAAAGTGCGTCCGCTGAGACTGCAAGCAACCAAGAAGCTCCCAAGAAAGGCCGCAGGCCAAAGAAACATCAAAAACCTAACGGCAAGAAACCTTCAACCCCCGATACCCACGCTGACAAAGAAATATTGCAACTTGCAAATAGGGGAGCTACTCTTGCCTTCTCCGCTATTGCCCAACGGTTTGGTGGGCAGTTGTTCCAACGTCTTCCCATTATTTGGACACGTTCAGTATCTGCTCTTCAGTTTGCCGCCAGCAGAGATACCGACCATAGCAAGCCTGAAAGTACGTTTCTATGCTTTCTCCTCCTATCCTGAGTTGGTTTACACCTCAGCCTACCATTATTACCTCAGTAACTGACATGTTGGCTGTGCTACTCCACTACAGCAGAATCAAAATCAACAACACAAGTAGAGGAGGAACTAGCCGTGCAGGACGCCCTGCAACTAATAACAACCATCATACCTTCGCTTCACTCCTCACTGCATGAGAAAATAGCGACCGAAGTAATGCCTCTTGTGTTTCATTTTGTGCCTTCCTCGCACCCTAGTATTCGGCATTTAGCGGCTGCAGCCGTGGCTGCAATGAGCGACATTATGACGCAACCTTGCATGGAAGGTATTATATCTACTTTGCTGCCCCTGTTATCGGACGTAGAGCATGTAGAGCGTAGGCTTGGAGTTGCCGAGACTCTCTATTGTAAGTGCTCTCCTTCTCTCTCTCTCTCCCTCTTTTGCTCTCTCTCTTCTCTCTCTCTCTCTCTCTCTCTCTCTCGCCTCACACATGTGGATGCTCCATATTTTAGACTTGATCATGAAGCTAGGCATGAAAATCCTGCCATACGTAGTATTTTTGGTAGTGCCAATCCTTGGCCGGATGAGCGACCAGAACTCCACTGTCCGGAAAATAGTGACCCATTGCTTTGCCACTTTAATTAAAATAATCCCTCTGGAGGTAATCCTCTTACCACTGTGCCCCTCAACTGAAATCTCTCCCTAACTCTGCAACACTTGTACTAAAGGCAGGAGCAGCGGATCCAGTAGGCCTTTCTTCAGAACTAGCAGCACAAAAGCAAGTTGAAAGAAGATTTTTAGAACAGCTCCTTGACGGTTCTAAGTTAGATACATACGCCCTCCCAATCAAGATCAACGCTGTGTTGCGAAATTATCAACAGGATGGAGTGAATTGGTTGGGTTTCTTGAACAAGTACAAATTGCACGGTATTCTATGTGATGATATGGTGAGATATCCCTTGTTGTACATCAGTCTATTGCACTCCTTCTAACACTTCCACCTTTCCTTGCATGGTAGGGTCTGGGCAAAACCTTACAAGCAATTTGCATGATGGCGAGCGATGACTATGACAGGGCAGTAAAGTACAAAGCAGAGCCGTTGCCCGAGTTCGCACCACTCCCCAATTTGGTGGTATGTCCCCCTACTATCACTGCGCACTGGTACCATGAGATCATCAAGTTTTGCAAAGGAACTTTACGGCCTGTGCAGTATACTGGCAACCCTCTTGAAAGAAAAAGGTAAACGCTTTCCACAACTGCAGACTTTAAGCGTGTCATATCCATCTTTGCATTTCAAAGGAAATAACGCTCTTTCTTTCAGAATACGTGACCGATTACAAGCCTTCAATGTAGTAATAACCTCGTATGACATTCTACGAAACGATATCATTCATCTGAACCCTCTCACCTTCAATTACTGCATACTTGACGAAGGGCATATCATACGGAACAGCCGCACCCAAATCACTAAAGCGGTAAAACAAATCCAAGCTAATCACAGGCTTATCTTGTCTGGTACTCCAATTCAGGTCGGTATTTTGCTCATAGACTTATCTTTTATTTTGTTTGCTAGGACCTAACTCCGTTTCTCTTTGTTCTTGCAGAACAATGTGTTGGAGTTGTGGTCAATGTTTGATTTCTTGATGCCAGGATTTCTTGGCACAGAGAAACAGTTTCAGCAACAGTACGCTAAGCCAATACTTGCCAGCCGCGACCCTAAATGTGGCCAAAAGGAACAAGAAGCAGGTGCCACTATTTAACCGCTCTGTTACTCACTGTCTCATACTTTTACAACTTCTGACATTTCTCTTGATTTCAACAGGTGCTCTTGCCTTGGAAGCATTGCACCGACAGGTGTTGCCATTCCTTTTGCGGCGGGTCAAAGAAGATGTGCTGCACGACCTTCCCCCCAAAATAATCCAGGACCATTATTGTGATCTATGCCCATTGCAGGTACGTACGCGAAAGTATATTTGGAATGGCCTCTCTTGTTGCAGTGCAGGTTTTTCACTTCAACATGTTGACTTAATCTTGAATCATATAGGTAAGATTATATGAAGATTTTGCCAAAACCCAGGCACAGCGGGGCATAGAGGAAGCACTGGTCCACGATGTTGATCAGGACCAAGAAGAGAAGAAAGGGAAAACGAAGCAGAAAGGCCAAGCCACTCATATATTCCAAGCGCTTCAGTATTTGCGGAAGCTCTGCAGTCATCCTCTACTGGTGCTAACCCCCAAACATCCCGAGTTCAACCTTATTTTGAAAAATGAGCTGGGAGGTAGCATCGAGTCGCTTCACGACTTGAAGTTCAGCCCTAAGCTTGCAGCTCTCAGGTAAGGCATCAATCATCTAACAAAAGCACTCCTCTCTCTCTTTCTTTCTCTCTCCAGATTTTATTCTCTTCCTCTTTCTATTTTTTTCTTTATGGCTTGTGGTGCTTACACAACGAATGTACGCAGGTATTTATTAAACGAGTGTGGAATTGGTGGAAGCGCAAAACAAGGACAAACATCAGAAACAAGCGTTTTGGACGGCGGAGAATCGGTGGTGAGCCAGCATAGGGTGCTTATATTTTCACAACTCAAATCAATGCTCGACTTGATCGAGAAGGACCTGTTCCAAAAGGAAATGCCGATGGTCACATACATGCGATTGGACGGCTCTGTCCCTTCCCGTGATCGCCATGCTATTGTGGAAAAGTTCAACGAGGACCCGACCATTGACGTCCTTTTGTTAACCACGCACGTGGGAGGCTTGGGCCTAAATCTTTCATCCGCTGATACAGTCATATTTGTGGAGCACGACTGGAATCCTCAGAAAGACTTGCAAGCCATGGACCGTGCTCACCGTATTGGACAAACTAGGTCTGTAAATGTTTATCGCATCATTACAAGAGGGACTTTGGAAGAAAAGATCATGAGGTAAGGATGGTTTAGGCTCACTTTAGCCTTTTCAGTTGCTAATAATCTTTTCTTTCGCGTTTGATAGCCTCCAACGTTTCAAGCTTAACATTGCCAACTCTGTTGTGAATCGAGAAAATGCCAGTATACGCACCATGGACACTAATCAGCTTTTGGACTTGTTCCATCTCTCGTCTCCTGCGGAAAGTGAGCCTGGATTGCCTGATGAGGAGGCCTCCACCGACGCCGCAACATCCGCTGGCCCATTTGCTGGTGCTTTGAAAGGCGTGACAGAGCTCTGGGACGAGTCACAGTATGAAGAGGAATACAATTTGGATGCTTTCCTCAAGAAGCTGGGCTCCTAGACCCAAAATTCATTCCCTCTGGGGTAAAAACCAGTCCTTTTTTTTTTGTACATACAAATGAGCCCTGGCTTGGACCAAACTAAATTTTGCAGTGTTGGGACCACAAGGAGAAATTATTATTTGAACTGATTTCACGAAAGACAAACACAAAGGCCTACTACAGCTCATAGTTGCGCACTCCAGCTTGCCAGTTGAACAAGATATGTTTGTTGTTTCTCCTCTTCTCTCCAGGGTTGTGCCAGTGCACCCCACTTGGTCTTCCAGATACCAAAGGAAACATGAAGCCTTCGTATTCTCCTGTTCCTTGTTTTGGTTGCTCCTGAGAGGGGCTTCTTTGGTGGACCTTTTTTTTTTTGCTCTTTGGCTTGGGAGACGAAAGTGACAACCAGCCACAATAACAGCTCCCTTCCACTTGCTATCCAGGTGCACCCTTTTGGCCAAAACCCAGTGGCCATCGTGTGCTTTGGAGAATAGCCCTCCCTCCCTTCCCTTCGGGCCACGGACGAGGTTTTGAAGGTCAAGTATGGCCATGTATCTTTTTGTCCTGGGCCATTTTCCGAATAGCTCCAACTGTCATCCTTCCTGGAGACAGTACGCCTCAGTGGAACGGTAACTAACCGTAACCGGCACCGCCTGGTAGCCACACTCGGGTTGAGGGCACCGAAAGGTCTTGTTTCAACCAACTGGTGGTGGACTTGGCCTCACTTGCCGCAGGTCTTGGAGGTGCGCAGAGGCAGAGCGTACAGGACGGAAATTGTTTGGCCTTGTTGAGGAGCCTCTGCCTGAAACGATAGTGGGACCAGGTGAGCATGCCTCTGGCTCAGCTTCGCACAGCGACCCGTCTTCTTTGGGAGGGGGCGGAGGATTGTTGTTTCAATAGGTGGTTGGGCTTCGAATTTTTGTGTGTTTACCTCTCTTCGATAGAGGAAAAAAAAAAAGAACAGCACACAACTCACTGGATTCAGTATCACAAAGTGTTTATAAACAAAATGAAGAAGAAGAAGAAGAAGAAGAAGAAGAAGAAGAAGAAGAACAAGAACAAGAAGAAGAAGAACAAGAAGAAAAGGTATACAGCAGCCAGCCAGCCAGCCAGGAGCAACAGATAAATGGGAGGGGAGGTGAGAAGGAAGGCTAACAGCAACCAGATTTGCTGCCGCTCCCTCCCGCTTTGCCTTGCTCCAGTTTGAGCGAATTGTTGTTGGCTTGTGGGTGAGCTGGTCCTAGCTTTATTCCATAAGTCTGTTTGTTTTGTTTTTTTTTTTTTTGAGTTTTGATGAAGGGTGGAGAGGGTATGAAAAAAGAAGGAGAGCTGCATCGCACCTCGTTAGGCACAAATGTGCCTTGCTCTACATTGTCGAAAATTCTTTTAGCAGTACTTATGAATGCCTGTTTGAAGTAAAGTCAGTAATCACATTCATTAGTGCTTTTGAAAAACAAAATGGTAACCTCTTCCACATTCTCGGCAGTCTAATATAAGAAACAATGTTCATCGTTTGCCAACCAAGAAAGAATACGGTTTGAGAGAGAGAGAGAGAGAGAGAGAGAGAGAATTAGGAATCACAAAAAACAGGGTATGGTGGCAGCATGGTAGGAGTGTTGCAAGTACTTTAGCTGAAGTCTCTAGAGAACCAAATAAACCAACAACGTAAGTGAAAAGAATAATGAGTTGAAATAAAACCAGCAAGTTTAAGGCACAAACCTAAGAAAATAAGCCCATTTTCTTGAGCAAACTGCCGTCCTATTAAGTGGTTATTACCGTGAGAAAGAAACCAGAGAATGCTGTGAACAAAAGGGAACCTTCTTCTGTGGACACAACTCTTTGGTGCTCTAGATCTGACTTGTTGGCTACTAATATGATGATCATGGAAGAGCTGGCATGCTCTCTAAAGGTATTAAAGTCATTAATGTTCCAGCAGAAAAGAATTAGAGAGAGAGCACAAAGAAGGTGAAAGAACCTGGCATCCTCGAGCCAACATGACAAATGGTTGAAAGTCTCACGCCTGCTAAATAAGTCAGGCTACTTTTTTTAAGAAGCCTGAAGGCAAAAGTAAACTAATAACCATACCGTGTTATATCATAAACAAGCAGTGCCCCTGCAGCCCTATCCATGCAAATACCATTCCATCTTCAGCTCAACAACAATATACAACACGAAGTGGAGTGACCAATAAACCAAGCAGTGGGCAAACAAAAGGAAACGAAGACAACGTACCCACGGTAGTACGACCGCGTTATGGAACGAAACGACTCCTGTCCTGCCGTGTCCTGTTTTTTTTTTTTTTTTTTTTTTTTTTTTTTGGTCGATTGGGTCAGAAACGGAGAAGAGCTCTCGCATTACTTGCTTTGGCCTTTTCTCTACTATCCACCACCAACAACGATCCGTCCCGCCACCACCATATATAAAAACCACCATCACAGCAAACAAACACGCCACCGGTAAGCCTACCCACCCAAATTTGTAGTTTTATTTGTTTGCCTTTGATGTCGATGACGCGTGCTCCAAACTCCACCCCAATCGTCAGGTCGTGCACCTTTATCAACGTTTGTAAGGTAGCGATCGCAGAATGGAGAGGAAGAGGAAGAGGAGGAGAGAGCGAGAGAGGGAGTGAGAAAAAGGAGGAGAGGAGGAAGGGGGAAAAAAAAGTGGGAGAAGTGGAAGTAGTGCATCCAAACCAACCGGTTGGAACCGCTTGTCGGTAAACTGCAACAACAAGCATGACTTTCCACAGCCAGTATCGCCAATAATGATGTACTTGAAGAGGTAGGTATACGACGAGGAGGAGGAGGACATCTTTTGTTTTGTTTTTTTTTTTTTTAAAAAAATAATAAATAGACCTCTTCCCTTCCCTTCCCTTCCTGTTCTTTCTTTTTCGCTACTTCGTTCTCGCTGCTGCTCCAACTTCTACTTTTATTTTTTTTTTCCACTACTTTTTTTGGGGTATAAAAAAAAAAAAATAAATAAAAATTGCTAGAGTTGAGGGGTCACTTCTTTTGAGTTGGCGAAAAAAAAAAGGAAAAGAAATAGCGCAGAAAAAGTACGCCACAGAGAGAGAGGAAAAACAGGAACAAAAAAAGGGCGGCAAAAAAAAAAAATAAATAAGCAAACAACAACAAAGGCAACGCTGATGGATGGCCTATCGATGCGCAGCGGCAACAACAGCAACAACAACGTCGGCCAAAAGCGCAAAAGAGGAGAGGAGGCGGGGGAGGAAGGGCCGTGGTGGCAAAAAATGCTGGGATTTTTCCTGGGGTCGCCGCTGTCCGCCAAGCAAGGAGGTCCTCACAGAAGGCTGATTTCCAACCACGAGGAGGAACCGAGCGGAGGCTCCTCCTCCTCCTCCTCACGAAACCGAGCGGAGGGCAACGGCACACTCCCGGAGGAAGAGGGTCCCTTGACGATCAACGTGCCAAGGGAGGGCATCACAGAGGAGCAGTTTAGGGAGTACGTGCAAGCGCTGCGGCAGAACGTTAGGCAGGGTCCTGCACCCCTGTATCGCATCAAGACTCCTGCTGGCGGTGAGGGCGCTGGCGGTCGGCTTCGCCCCTCACCTACCCAAGTGGTGCGCTCCTTCATGGGCAACAGGGTAGCGGCCACGCCCTCTTCCTCCAGCGGCCGTGCTGCTCGTCTCCACAGAAGAGTAAGCAAGACTCCGATAGGAAGCTATACCCCCTCTACCTTGCCGTCTTATGGCGGGGCAGCCAGTCCCGCTGCTGCCTCATACAGAAACGCTTCTTCCGCGATCAGAACGCCGCAGCCGAGGAGCAGCCGAGCAAGTCTTCCCCTCTCCGAGGAAGTCGTGGAGGAGGAGGAGGTGGATCAGCCTTCCAGGAAGCGTTTGAGACGAGCTACTCCGGCACTGCCAAGAGGAGCAAGGCGGAGAGATACCCCGTCGATCGTTGCACTCCCCAGGATCAGCAAAAGGCAGAGCGTGAACCGCGCTGAAGCCTCCTACGCAGCGGCAGCACCACGCCGTGCCGTCAGCAAAACAACACCAACAACCTCCGAGTACAACCCTTCTCCCACCAGCCTCACTGCCCAAATGATCCTGGACACGCTGGACCAGTTATCTTCCCCGCTTTACAAGCGAAAATCCTCAAAGGACTTTGGCGCCACTTCCGCACGTACCGTTAGAAAGCGTCCTTACAACTTCGGGGAGGTCTTCGAAGAAGACGAGTATAGCGATACCCAACATGAAGAATGGTCGGGCCACGCTGATCATTTGGATGAAGAAAAAGAAGAGCAAGATGAAGAAGCGGAAGAGGAAGCCACAAAACCTCCTCCGACAACCTCGCTCACGCGTGATTACGGTCCTCCAAGATCTGCTAGCGGCAAGCGAAGAAGGACACAAAACGCTTTTGAGGACCAAACAGCTCAAATAATGCCGTCATCTCGCCCAAGCATTACTGCCAACGGACAACATAAACCTTCCATTTTCGCTCTCTCCAGTAATGCTCGCACGAGTGTAGCAACAACAAAAGAAAAAGAAGATGAACAAGAAGACCAGGAAGAAGATCAGGAAGGAATTGAAGAGGAAGAAGTACAAGAAGCAGAAGAGGAACAAGAGGAACAAGAGGAAGAAGAACAAGAAGCAGAAGAGGAAGAAGAAGTAACGGAAGACAAAGACTCTGAAGATCAAGAGGAAAAGGGCAAAACTAAAGCAGTACCACTGGGAGATACGCAATCCCGGACGACAGAAAAGGAGCGAGAAAACGAAGATATGAGATTCAAAAGCGTAGCGGAGGAGAAAAAACCCACAAGCTCTTCTTCATTTTTCAAGTTCTCAGAAACCAAGACCGCGCCTGTTGATGAGAGTGCCGCTAAAGAAACCAAATCAGAGCGCAACCCGGCCCTCGAATCTGACGCCTCCACTACCCTCAAGACCAATACTTCTACATTCCAATTCTCTACTAGCCAAGCTCCTTCTACCTCCTTATTTAGCTTTTCCGCCAGTTCCTCCACCCCTTTCTCTGCCTTTGGTATGTCAAACAAAACATCGGCAAATAAGACGGATGAGGGTCAAGCACCTAAAACAAGCCCATTTATTCCGATTTCCGGCACCAGCACAGAGACCGCGAACAAACCTCCGTCTGGACAACCCTCTTCTCCCAAATCATCTGTGGGTGATGTTACAACCAAGCAACCGGAGGACGGCGCAACCAAGCAATCGCCCACCACTTCATTCAAGTCTGTATTCAATTTTTCAACAACCGCCGCAACAACTGACAGCTCAGCTTCATCCGACAACGTCTTGTCCTTAAGCAAAAGCCCAGTACAAACCAGCTCCGAAACTAAGAGCTCAGGAATCAGCCTCACCTCCCAGAAGGAAGAGGTTCCAGCCACTCAGCCCAAACCCAACTTGGCGTTTGGATCCTTTGCCACCCCTTCCAGCGCCGCTCCTTCTGTAGAGTCATCTGCTTCACCAACGTCGACCATTGTTGGCGAAAAATCCCAACCGCAAAAGGAAGAAAAGAAAGTACCTTCTCTCTTCTCGACCCCTTCTCTTAGCACCACCCCTTCCCTTTTCTCCTTTGGCAAATCTCCTTCTGCGTCAAGCGACGCAAAACAAACTAGCGAACCAACAACGCAGACAAAAGCCGACGGCGTTCCAGCAAGCTCCTCTCTCTTTTTTGGGTCCACACCAACAGCATTACAAGCCCCCAAGCCTGCGGAAGCTCCTAAGGAAGCAGAACCGGCGCAGAAGGAAAAGCAAAATGGCTCCAAAGAGCAGCCGCAAGGGTTTACTGCGAGCTTTTTCAATCTGGGAGAAACCAAAGGCGCTTCCTCATCCACCTTGGCACCAAGTACCTCATCAACGAAACCCATCTTTACCTTCGGTAGCACTCAAACCAAAGAAACCGAAAAGAAACCAGCCAGCACCCTCTTTTCCACACCCTTGACGTCTTCAGCGGCAACACCTATACCGCCTCTCTCGTCCTCCAAAAAGGTGTTTACATTCGGGGCTTCATCTGAACCCACTCAAGACAAGAAAGTACGTTTCCCTTTCATAGATAAAGTGTTGGAAAACAACACTAACTCTGTATGGCAGGAAAATGGAACGGGCGAATTCAGTATGGTTGACATGGATGACTCTTCTGGCGGTGGCCACGAGCAGACAGAATTTAACTTTGCAGACTCTCGGCCCAGCAGCAGTTTTACATTCAATAGCTCCTCTTCTGCCACATCCTTTACTGGCTTTGCCAACAATGGCATTGCTGCGTTTGGAAACGGGGCAACCTCTTCGGCACCCTTGACCTCTTCTGGTTCTATTTTTGGGGGTACACCCTCCTCCACAGCCTCCACCCCAAGTTTTTCCACGTCAACGACCCCCTTTTCTGCCTTTGGCACAACAGCGGCGAGCCCCTTTACCGCAAACGCATCAGCAACAAGCAGCACCCCTTTCACTTTTGGTGCAAGCAGTGCAGCTGCCCCTCTCTCCGCTGCCACTCCCTTTGGGGCTTCCTCCGGCACTCCCTCTATCTTTTCCTCCGGAGGGGGAAGTTTCTCCGCAGGTGCTTTTGGCCAAACTCCCGCCAGCGGCTTTGGCGCTAACCCCCCTCCCTTTGGCGGTCTCCCTGCTGGCGGCGGCGCAGGTGGCTCAGCCCCTGGCGGCGGTGGCTTTACTATTGGTGCTGCCCCTAAACAACAACAGCAGGGGAGACGGTTCCTCAAAGCACGGAGAAATCGCTGAGATTTTTGCTTTGGGAATATTTACAATCTTTCTTTCAATAAAGTGTTTCAGACTACTCGTTTTCCTTTTCTATCCTCTTCCTCCATGTCTTCCTCTTCTATGCCCTCTTCCTCTCCCTCTTCTGCTTCCTCTTCCTCTGCTTCCTCTGCTTCCTCTTCCTCTTCATCTTCCTCCTTGCAAGCAATCCTTCTTCTTTTGGTGACGCATGCAGATGAACATGCCTCGGATTTAGACACTGGCGCGCTTTCCTTTGACACGCCTTTGTCCGTTGCCTCTCCTGAAACTTTCTCAAAGAGGAAACTTATAACATGGCCAACATGCTCGTCAGTGCCAGCTTGCTTGAGAACCGGGTCCTAACACAGTGTTGGGAATGTCAGTTTTTGCGCCAATGTTTAAAAGAACATCATACCAAGAATGTCGCTGGGTCCAGCTTGTGATTCCACAGGGCAACTGTTTCCATGCTAAGTTCTGCCACCTGTAACCAACCGCGGTAAGAAACCAAGAATGCAAAATAATGTAAAGGCAGGGTACCTTCCGCTTGCCAACGCGAGACCTACTCTTTTGAGTGTTGCTCTATCAAAGATAAGGCACGTACATCAGCAAGAAGAGCAGAGAGAGAGAGAGAAAGAGAGAGAAAGAGAGTAGAGAAGGAGAGAAGCAGAGATGTCATACCATGCAATCACAACCAAACATCTCATGTGTATCACATATGGTGTCCTCGCAGTAGGAAAATATGTCCTTTAGTTCCTCTTTGGAGAAACGAGTTCGGGAAGCATTGCCCGCAAGTCCAGCATCTACCACTGCTTCAGAAAGTCCTTCCTTTGCGAGTTGTCTTTGAAAGATTTTTTCTTCGTTGCATGACCATTAGTCAATGATCAATAAGAATGAGACTCATCTGCTTCCTACCTTCGATGGTTCCTGTGCTAATCACCGTGGCAAGATATGATAAAAAGACACGATAAAGGGAAACATTGGAATAGAAAGAAAGCAAATTGAACAAGCTAAAACAACAACAACAACAACAAAAAAAAGGATACGACAATAATCGATAGATCCAAACTTTTCTCTTTTGTCCGAAGCGCCATACTCGCCCCATAGCCTGTTGATCGTTTGCAGGGTTCCTGTAAAATGTGATGAGTAGGAAATACAATGACTTTGTTACCAGCCAATTCATACCAATCTGGGTCGAATAAAACCATCCTGTTGGCACCAACAAGATTAAAACCGACGTTACCAGCTTTGCTGCTGAGCAAGAACACAACTAGAAGCACATTAGAATGGATTCAGCTTGGGCAAGGAGTTGACGAAAGTACAGTAATCACTCGTTTGATCGTTAAACAAATCTATCAGTTTCTGGCGTGCCTCATTTGGAGTCTTTCCGTCCATTCGCAAGTAATTCCATTTGTTGTGGATGCACATCTTCTCTAAAACATTCAAGGTCTTGTGATGTGAAACGAAGTCAATATGATGACTTGACTAGAAAAAGAATAACTAAGGCAAAGTACTTGTGTAAAATTGGAAACAATGACCACTCGGTCAGATGTAGCATCCTTAAGAGTATGAAGCAAACTATCAACGGCATGGACTTTGCCCGAGTGGACTTTTTGATAAGCTTCAGGATTGAAATCAGAGGGGAAAAGTTCTAAGGCCTTATCAAATCCGTTTTGATTTTCTTCATTCCTTTGGCCCTTTGAGGAAATTGTTGTTAAAAAAACAAACAAACAAACAAACAGCAAGGAACCAATTAAAAAAAACACAACAAAACTACCCACATACCTCACAGTATTTGTAAATCAATTCGGGATGATTACAAAGCTTGCGTAAAGACATAATACAAGACAATGCAAGTGCAGATTTCTCAGAGCGCAGGACAGCACTCACAGCGTTCGATCGCAAAAAATGCTTGTACAACACGGCTTGTAAAGGGGAAAGGCGGCAAAATACTATTTCTTCCACTATAGGCAAGTGAGAAAAAAACCTCTGCGCCTAATTTGAATGGGGATACTCGCCTCGGGGAGGAAGCATTGTCTGCAAAAGTGCTTTTGTCCTCCGAATTATAAATTGTTCAGTGCGCTCCATGAGCTTAAGAAGGAGAAGAAGAGAGGAAAGATATTAGCCAGTTACAAAATTGCTTCCATGCAAGTGGGGTGAAAGTACAGCTTTTGAACGGCTTTCAGATTCCAGCTTTTGCTCAGGTGTTGCAGAGGAATCACGGCCTGTAAGAATGGGTCCCACGAATACGTCTTTGAATTTGCGGTAATCCATAAACCCTGGGTTACAAAAGTTGACCATTGCAAAGAATTCATCCAAATCATTCTATGTGAAACATAAATTGCCCGTTAATGCAATGGAGGTTAGGTACAAGGCTTGGTTTGAAACCTGAATCGGTGTTCCCGTGATAATAATCCGCCTCCTTGTGGGCAAAGAGCTAAGGGCCTTTGTTATCTTTGCACCGGAGTTCTTTAACCGGTGCCCCTAAAACTAACGTGGTAAGACACTCAAAATAAATAAATGGCAGTAGAAGAGAACCTCATCGCAAATGACAAGGTCAACTTTATCAGCAGTAGAGGTGACTATGTCTTCGTGGTTGATGCGAAACTGGTCATAGGAAATGATTAAGAGCGGAGAATGTGGGGAATTATAAAATGTTTTGAGCTTTGTTCCGTTTTCTGGATCAGCTTGCCCGATAGTAATTGGGACCAAACGGGCTGACCCAAGCCATTTTACTACTTCGTCTCTCCAATTCTACAATCATAAACAAACAAAAACAAAAACAAAAAGAATGAATTCATGTTGTAAGCCGGAACACAAAAATAACTTGGTACTCTTACCTTGGTCAAAGATGTGGGAGTAACCACTATTGCTTTTTTAGTAACAGGCGTACCATAGGGTCCTTGCTTTAAGAGGGTCCAGATAAGAGTGAGTGCTTGAAGCGTTTTACCCAGTCCCCTGATTCCACGGGTTAGAAGCCAATAGCAAGGATAAGATCAGAGAATAAACAAACATTTCGTCTGCAAGAATACACCCTAACCCTGCTCCACGGTTGCCCATGACGCAGTCATACATAAACCGCACTCCTTCAATCTGGTGAGGCTGTAACACACTGCATGGATGTGAGTTGCAGTGGCAGCCTTCGATAAAGGAAAGAGGGAGACGTACTTTCCTAAATATGGGTCTACAACTACTGCAACGAGCTCACGACCACTGGATATAGCAAAAATGAGTTGACAAAAAGTAGTCATAGAGAGCATAGAAAACGAGATATTCTTACCAAGAATCAGCAGCAGTGCTGGGCTTATATAATACTATTGCACCTTCAGTGTCCGGAGAATGCTTTGCTTGCTTTGGCAACTTGGGTGCTTGTCGTCCATTAAAGTGGCGCTTGAACTTGGCTTGAGGTGTGGCCAGCGGGTTACGAGGCGCGGAGACTGCTCGTGAATATGTAAGGGTTAAGCTAGCAACGAAAAGTGCAATACAACAAACCATTAGTTGTGCTATCCTCAACGAACACAGCACCGCTCGTGTACGTGTCAGAAGCCAACTCCTCCAGTATCTTCATAACGTTAAAAACCATATCCTTTCAACAAACGACCAGAACAAGACAAAGGCGAACGACCAGAAGAATAGAAACAAAAAGCGGTACGAGAAGGTAGTGAACCAACATACCTCCATCTCTTTGCCCGAGAAGCTTAGTGTGTTCCCATTCTGCAGCTCCGAGAGGGTCTTTTCACTGTAGGACACGGTCCGGCCAATTTCCTTGTCTTGCATGTCCTTCAGTGTTGCACGGTTTCCGTCCCTTATAATAAGAATACCTGGTGATGGAGAAAAGCATATTCGTCAAAAGAACTCTCCTATGAAGTAACTTCTTTCAACAAGCACAAGTACCGTCATTCTTGGGTTTGTTCTTCGTTTTAGCTTTGGCCAAAGGATACCACATCACCCGGAAGAAGCGCGGCGCTTGGTGTGTCGGCTCGCTGGCCACAGGAATCACCTTCTCAACACAAGGGGACTTGAAGCCTTTGCTGGATTTTGTCTTGGCACCGTTCGTTCCACTTGAAGTGGTTGGGTTCTGCGGTTTCGGAGCAACTGCAGCAGGCTCCGAAACCGCCTGTTCTTTCTTCTCACCATTTTTTGGTGGTGAAGCACTGGGGTCCTTTCGTTGGACCAACGGGCTCACAAAACGTTTTCTCTGTGAAGGAGCGTTGCTACGTCGCATTCTTGTCGGTCTGTGGCCTGTATGCAACACAACAAGACTTGCAGTTGGTATCTACTCCACCCGTTTAAAATTCTTTCTAAGAATTTTTTCAAATTTTTGTCGACAAGTAGCGTTCGCGCCAAAACAAAAAAAAAAAAAAAAGAAGGAGCAAAGCACCAAAAAAAAAAAAAAGACAGCCTCGCCTACTACTCGTTGTGTCAAAGCCAGATTAGCCGTCGGATCTTCGCCATGCTCCTCTGTGACAGTATAGTGGATCTTATCATCCAAACGTTCTTGTTTACGCTCCCGTTGGTTGTGTTGCCCGTGGCGTTGGCGTGGAGCTTTCACTTGACCCTGCGGTTATCTTTGATCTTTTGTTTGTTTCATGCCATTGTAGCGTTGATCAAACGGCTCATTCCCAGCCTCATGGTTAATGTGGTGCGTACTTTTTTTACTATTTAAGCAAACTTATTCTAAGGCTATGGTTATAGAAACCATTATTGTGGCTCTTGGAAGGTCTTACACTCTTTGCCTTGTTGTTTTTTGTTCAACCGTACCTTCCACTCTGGTTGGAAATCGCATACCATTATTCCTTGTATTATGCTGGTACTTTTTGTTTTGAACTTGAATGTCCATAGGGAACTTATATTTTAAAAAGGTCCTGCTGTATTATTGCTTGAGTCAGTTCAAGTTGTTTGTATTGTGGCATTATTTAATCAAGCTATAAGAAGTAAAATAGAAGAAAACCCTACTTTGATAAAGGTAAACTTTTATCCATTTTTTAAAAATTTGCTGTTATTTAAATATTGATTTTATTTTTAGTCTGTATTAAGTGCTATTACTTTAACTTGCTTTATTGTTGCTATTTATTGGGTAATAATACTTTTTCAAAGTGAACTTAGTATAGCATTTGCAAGGTATTGACTGGTCATTTGTTTCATTTTAAAAACAACATATTTAAATTTATTCTAACTATCACATTAGTTATTTATCAGTAACTTGTACTATCTTAATAGTTTTAATTATTTTAAACATTTGTATTGAAGAAGGAATTATTTCAGATATTGCTATTATAAGTTTGTTTGTTATTTATACTACACGAAATGCTGCTTTAACAAATATAGCAACAATAGCTCCTTTTGAGTTTGATTCTAGGTAAATTATTTTTATATTTTTCATATATTTTTATTTGATTATTAACTTTATTTTTTAAAAAGTTATTTGTATACTTTAAACTTTATTGTTTCTATTTTATTGGCTATTATAACAATTTTCAGTTTACCTTTTACAATATCTTTATTATGGGAAAGTGACCAGGTTTGTTTTTATTTATGATAAGCAAAGTAAATATTTACTAATAATATTAATTTTAGGATATTGTATTAAGTGATTCAACGACTTTTTCAACTTATTTTAACATTAGTAAACAATTACATTATTATGGAATTGTGTTTATTATAATATATACACATTTAATATTAATGTCAACCAACAATATTGGATCAATTGCATTAAGTTGGTATATTATTCAAACTATTATATGTGTTAGTTTATATACACTTTTTTTGTTTAAAAGTTCTGAACATATTCATAAAGATTAATATTTATTTATTTCATTTTAAAATAAATAGTATAAATACTTTTTTTGTTTTTTGTTAGCTTAGATTAATAATACAAAAAAGTATTAAAAAGTGACCAGGATCAAGAATAGGCTTTTAATGAAAGGAAAGTGATATAAAAGAGTGTGCATATATGTGTGTTCTTGTTCTAAGAGAAAAAAAAAGAGAAAATAAAGAAAGAAACAAACAAAATGAATAAAAAAAAACCAAGCAAATGAAACCATACATCAGTAATAAAGAAGGAAAGTTTTTCAATGCCAAGAGAGAAATTTACAGGAAATCACAAGAAGTTAACATGGACTAGGTATTGACATAAAGAAAAAATGCAACACTAAGACAAATGTACAATTTTGATTTATAAAAAATATATATTTAAATCAAAAGTTTATAGATAACTCATAATTATGCTGTACATAATAAATAGGAATGTAGTTATCTCCTTCACTATTAATAAAGGGCTTATATTGTAAAGGACAAATCCAATATAATAAGTTAGAGCCCAGGAGTTCTTTGATATTATATTTTACACCTTGATCAAAGTTACAATCTTGGTTTTGTCCCTGCAAATAAAATAATTATAAGATTTGGTGGAAGTGAAAAAGTCAAATACGTACCTTACAACAATGATGTTCTATGTGTGTTCTATTGTGAAGAATTAAGCGCACATGAAAGAAAAACATAGAACCCAGAGTAAATGACTGAACCAAAGCACCGATACTACTCAAGCAAAATAAAATTAAATGGGTAATTTCCTTGGCGTTGTGGTGTTGTAACAGTTGAATACTAAATGGTAAGAGCCCAATGCGGGCAGTAAGGAAACATAAGGTTGCAATACAGCCAAAAAAGCCAAGACAAAGAGCTTGGAAAAAGAATTTGTGATTATAGAATCCTACACAGTTGTTTATCCAAAAGCTGGTGAAAGTCATTAGTTGCTTGGAAGAGGAACCTTTTGATACACAAACTTACCAATGGTGGTCCATTTTTAATGTACACCGATTGCATCGTCTGTGGCAGGTAAAGCATGGAAGTTAGAGCTTTGAGAGTAGGTGAACTCTGTACAGTGTGATACATACTTGCAGTGATGTGTCCTAACGGGCTTATAAACCCTACATATGCTGCAATAAGGCCATTCTGTTTCTGCTTCCACACGTTCACAATCAGGCGGTTCTCTGACCTCCACTGGTTCCGTGGTTTCTGCATTGGCAACATGTTCGTATTGATTGTGGAGCAAGGGTTGAGCTTCGCAGGCCTCCAGTTCACTTTCACTGTATGTGTTTGGTCCGTCCTTTTGCATGAAGCCTGTCACCATCTGTGCGGGTGCTGCTGGTTCTGCCTTTGAGATCGTGGCAGGAGGAAGGGCAGAAGGAGGCGGTTCGTCTGTCAAGTTAGTGGCGGAGCTGCCTTGTGCTTCTTTTTGGGCTTTCTTCTTGCGCTGGCTAATGTTGCTAACGAAAACATGAGGGCGGTGCTGTCGGAGGAGGGTAGAAGAGGGAGTGGCCATTTAGTTTTTCTCTCTGCCAACGGGAGTACAAAGCAGCGTACGGTTAATCAAACCTTCCACTTGGGCGAAGGGTGACCAGGCTTCGTGAAAACGGCCCGTAGATAACAGGATAGGAACCACAAGACGTAGACGCCCACCAAGCAAAAGGCGGTAATGCTGCCGGGGCTCCTTGTGCCCCACATCGGGATTATGCACACTCCCACCACTGTGTAGACGTACAGCGTGCCCAAAAGAAAGGCTGCGGCTACGTGCTGTCGCCCCATTTTGGCGCACTCACTAACTCTTCTCCTTCTCTTGTTCCTTTTTTTCCTTTCCTTCCGTTGGTACCTGCAGTGACTTTCTCGCTTAAATTTCGGTGTGAAATGAGAGAGTCTCTTGCTGCTTCTCTCTCTTTCAAGCTCTCTCTTGCTCTCTCTCTCTCTCTCTCCCTCCCAAACAAATATGTTGTTAACACGTCTTTTTTTACTACTGCTTAGCATGAGCAGCCACAACGAGAGAGTTGAGGTGCACATGGGAGAGAAGGGAAGAGAAGGGAAAATGAACGGACGGATCATGGAAGCATGCCGACAATACAAAAAAAAAAAGAAAGAAAGAAAGGAGGAGGAGGAGGCTAGCTCATTTCTCGGTCCACCTGACTAACGGACTTACGCAGAGGCTGGAACACCGTCTTCAGCTCGGGAACAAGGCCAAGAAGCAGCCCAGCGTTTGTGTTTTCCTCCCCAAGCATGGTGATGACGAGCGGAGCAAGGTTCAGTTGAAACACGAGAAGGTCTGAATAGAAGCTCAATAGCGTAGTGTTCTTTCCCATTTTGAGCTTGCCAGCCTTTTTAGTTGATCCACAAACAACCCACATCAGCCTAAGCATACATGATGGAGTAGACGAGTCGAAGGAAGAGAGCGGAAGCAGAGGAGAGAAGGAGAGGAATGAAGAATGGAGAGCAGAGAGCAGAGAGCAGAGAGCAGAGAGCAGAGAGCAGAGAGCAGAGAGCAGAGAGCAGAGAGCAGAGAGCAGAGAGCAGAGAGCAGAGAGCAGAGCAGAGAGCAGAGAGCAGAGAGCAGAGAGCAGAGAGCAGAGAGCAGAGAGCAGAGAGCAGAGAGCAGAGAGCAGAGAGCAGAGAGCAGAGCGCAGAGAGCAGAACGCAGAGAGCAGAGAAAGGCAGAGAGAGACGAAACGACAGAGAATGAGAGACTCCAGAAGAGCGAAAACGACAGTACCTGTTCAGTGGCAACGGAGAAGGTAGCAGCCAAGGCGCTTCCTGTCTTCTCGCGTTCTTCTGTTCGTGAAGCTGTTACCACAAGATGTGTTATGGAAGAGGAGAAAAAAAAAGGGCAAGTTAGGCGAGCCGAAAGGGGTTGAAGCACACAATAACGGATAATGGCGACACACTCCACACGCAAAAGCACGTACCAGAGATAAGGGGCACGCCGTAGGTGTCCGTCACCAAGATGGCTTCCAAGCCTCCTATCCTGGAGAGGAAACGTTTGTTTGTCACCTGCCCACAAAAGTTTTACACAATGAACACATACCTCTCTAGCAGCTTGTCGCAAAAGCTTTGCAGGTCCTCTCCACTCTGTATTTTTTTAAAAAACAAACAAAAGAAAATAATCATCCGCAAAACACATTAGAAAAGTATCAAATACTCAAAAAGCCTTCCAGCTGTTATGCAAACCTCACGCATCATTTTTGTTTTGTTTTTTGTTTCTTGGCAATGGTAAGTAAGACGGCTTAGGATGGCGAGAGGGACCACTTCAGCTGTGTGTGCTTTGGCAGAGTCTTCCTTCTCTCTTTCTTCCTGGCAAACAGAGTAACCTAATAGGATGTAATTAACTATAATAGGTACATGGCAAACAAAGAATTTTGTCAACAAGTTGGCAACACCTCGTTATCATCATTTCTTTTCCTTAGGAAAGCAAAGCCAAAGGGTAACAAACCTGGACTGAGGAAACTATGGAAAAGATGGAAAATAACAGCAAACAAATTGAGATGCTGTTTACAATTCTGGCAAGTTTATTCAATAAAAACAATAACAAAACGCAAAGGCATTGATATTTACCCTTTATTTCATAGTCATAGCCTATTCTTCCTGCCTGTTGACTTGAGGAAACCTCTTGGCCTCTAACTTCTTCTTTTTTGCTTCTTTTATTCAGATGTTGTGCACATGATGATATTAAAGTCTTTCATTTGTAATCCCAGGGACATTTGCAGTTGATGGGGCTTTGTTGTTGCTGCTGCTATTTCAAACAGATGAACAAGAAAAAAATGTGAAAGAACAGAATGTGAAAGAATGGAGGAAAAAACGAGATGCAAGGTTTCTCTAACTGTCAAGTGCCAAGAGGGCAGTTATCATTTGGACATTGCTCACATTGGCACGAAGGCTGTGCTTCTTGCACAGGGCCTGTAGCTCTGCTCTCTTCTTACTCTCCAAGGTTGCTCGCTTGTACTTGCTTTTACCTGTGATTTCTGTTTTCAACTTCTTTGTGGTGCTTCTTGTTGCCTTTTGTTTGCCATTATTCCCTTGCTCTCCTCCTCTTGTACTCCATTTTCTCTTTTTGCTGCTTCTTGTATCCACCTTCTCCTCTTCCTTTGCTTCCTCTTCCTCTTCCTCTTCCACCTCCTCTTCCTCTTCCTCTTCCACTTCCTCTTCCTCTTCCTCTTTCTCTTCCTCTTCTTCTTTTTCTTCTTGTTCAAAAATGTTGTTGCCCTTGGCGATTGCGGCATGTATGAATGCAGGGTCCACAACTTGAGGCTTCGGTCTTGCTTTCATGGCGTCCTTGTACTTCTTGGAGCTGCGACCAGCCTTCTGGCCATGCGATGTAACGCCATCTTTACCCAGCACAATGTGGGTGGGTTTGTTGCTCTTGTTTACTGCGGCCAGCACCAGGCCACCATGAGCCTCGATCGCTGACGCTAAGGTGTCCTTGGAACTACCCTCGAATATGCCCACAAAAATGCAACGCATTCCTGCTCAGGTTGCAACAGTCAGTAATGCATTGCGTTTGCTCTTACATGATAGAGCGAAAAGAGAGAGAGAAAGAGAGGAGGAGCAGAGAGCAGAAGAGCAGAGAGAGTGAGACTCCCTCAGAGGGGAACGAACCACGGAAGACCGGCACGGTTTGTTTCAGCAGGTCCTTGGTGACAGGAACACCAGTCAACTGCAGGATCCTCTCCCTCTCAGCCCTGGGCAGCTCCCCCCAACCTATCATCTCATGGGGTATCTGCTTCTGTTTGACAAGCACGTCCTCCTCGGTCTTCTTATGATAAAGGCAGCCGAGGTGTACCGTCTCGGTCCAGTTTCCCACTATGGGTCCATAGTACTTCACCCACTCGTCCATACAATCATCCACCACGAGGTTGGCCAAGGAGTAGAGCGAGTTAGGTTCGATATCATTGTAGCACTGCATACACTGGAAACGCTGGTGGCCGCTGGCCCAGGCGTAACTGTCGTTCTGGTAGTAGATCGAATTTTCGTAGCGAACGGGACCTCGGTGAGGCAACCGGACCTGCTCTCCGTCCGAGTTGCGCCACCATCCCGATTGCCACTGGGCCTTTGTCATGGTTGGCATTGGTAAACCTCTTCGGTGACGAGTGTGGAGCTTGTTTGTGTTAAAAAAAAAATAAAAAGGTTGGCTGGGGCAGTTTCTTCGGGGGATCGTACGATTCCGGCCAATTAATTAAAAAAAAGCCCGCCGATTCTACCCCTCAGGAACACTGGTTTGTACCCAATTTGAGCTATATTTGTTCACAATGGACGGCATTAAACCCCAGGACGACATGCCCACCTCCAGTTTATTGCCGACAGAATTAACGGACGAAACCGTGGGGACCCCTCAGGAAAAGAAAGGAGGAGACGTAGTAGTAAGCGAAGAGAAGAGAAGCGACAACGAAGAGGAGAGCCCTAACAACAAGCCCCTCCTTGGCCGTTAACCTTTGCTTGCCGCCGCCAACCGCTTCCGCCATCCCTGAACCAACGCACACACACGCACCACAGAGAGAGAAAGTATGGAGGTTGCTGCACGACTGGAGGTGGAAAAGGTGCGGCAGGCCTGCGACGCCGTCCCGGCCGTGTTCTTGAAGTCCATGCTGCAGGCCTCGCGGACGCTGTTCACCCAGCAGGAGATCAGCGGGTTTCGTGGCAAGAAGGAGCTGGTGGAGAAGGTGGGGGAGGAGACCCTCGGCGTGGGCCTTAAGCTTTTCATCGCGCAGCTGACGTTCAGAACGGTGGAGAAGTGGTGCGCCGCGCTGCGCATCAAACAAGTTCCGCAGACCTTTCCCTCCCTGTTGGCGGCGGAGAAAGCGCAGGTAGACTCGAAGGAGCTGGACCACCACCGCGCGGCCAGCCCGGAACAAGTCCGGCACATGCTGTTTGAACACCTCAAAACAGAAGGGCTTAGCCGGCTCTGGGAAGAAGCCCCAACGCAGGGAGAAGAAGAAGAGGAAGAGGAGGAAAGGGAGGCAGCACCACTAGAGCTCAGCTGCGTGGAGTTGGGCATTGACGCAAAGGACAAACCTCGGGAAGAGCTTTGCCGTCAGATACAAGACGAGGTGCTGCTGCTTGGCTGGGAGGGCTTGCTCAACGCCCAGACCGTGGCATTGCTGAAGGAGTTGCACGACCATTGGGGCCTCGAAGTTGGCGACAAGGATAGAAAGCGCGATCTTGTGGAGCGGCTCGTGGTTTACGTCTTCGATCTGCCAACCTTCTACGAGTCTACCTCGGAGGCAGAACCAGCTGCAGACCACCAGACTACGACCACCGCCTTCTCCGCTACCAACGGAAAGCACCGCCAAAAAGAAAAACAACAACGAGAAGAAGAACAAGAAGAAGAAATTGAAGATGAGGATGATGCTGAAGAGGTTATGAACGTCATAGCCTCACCGGTTGGAGAAGAGTTGGAAGCAAAGGAGAGGGACAAGAACAACCGGCGGCGCCGCAACAACAAAGCAACCCCAAATGACAAAGACTCAGATATGGAAGTTGAAGAGGAGAAAGAGGAAGTCACAGGCACTCCCACTCGCAGCCGCAGCAAAGCGGCATCCTACGAGACGGTGCAGGATATAACTCCCGGCCTTTCTTTGAACCAGCTGTTGCGCTTTAAGAGCGTTATCCTCAAGGAATACTGCAGCGATCATGGCCTCTCTGCTTCTGGTACCAAGCAAACCCTTAGCAGCAATATCCTTGCTAGCTGGAACCAAAGCCACCAGCCTTCCTCTTCTGCTAACACAACACCCCATAAGCGCAAGAACCGCAGCGGTACGGACCCCTTTTTTTTTTTGTATTCTTCTTTCTTCTTCTCATGGCTACCTCCTCATCACCATGACCACCTACGCTGCGGCTCTGCTTCTCCAGATGAATCCACAGAGCCCACCGCAAATGGAAGTAAAACGACAACACCCGCCAAAAGAAGAAAGACCACCAACAAAGAAGAAGGTGATGAAGAGGAGACCCCCAACAGCACGCCACGACGGAGCTCCGCCACGCCCAAACGCACAGCCAGCCGTAAGTCCACCTCCTCCCGAACCTCCGCCGCCGCCACCACCACCCCCAAGAGACTCGCCAAGAGAACGCGGTCTAGAGGGTCCAGCCTTGCTACCACCCCTTTGCGCAACGAGGCTCAGCCACAGGACTGACCGCACAGACAGATCTCTCTTTTTTTGTAACAACAGCATCCCCCACCCCTCTATTTATCTATCTACCTACCGAGCCATGTGTGTATGGAAAAAAGAGCACGTTAGCTTGCCTTGCATTCGTTGTTTGGCTTTTCTTCTTCTCGAGGGCCGTTCCGCTCTATAATAATAATAAATATTTTCTTTTTTTTTATTTTTATTTTATAAATATTTGAGATGGAGCAGCTCAAGAGGAGAAGCTGTGTGCAGTTGTTGCTCGCCCAAAAGAAAAAAAAATAAAACAAAAAGAGCAGAGAGAAGAGAGAGAAGGAAGACCGACCTTTCGTTGCTTGCTAGCGTTTCTCTCCCCACCGCCTCCTCTCCTCCGTATGTCTTTATCCCCTCCCTTTTCCTTCTCCTTATTTTCTCCTCTAACGCCAAGGTAAACCTTTTTTTTTTTCCAAAACATTTAGCGGCCAATGAAGAAGGACATCGCGCTGCGTTTAGGCATCACCGCCAGCCGCCTGCCGAGCTCAGAGGCAGCAGCACGAACAGGGGGTCCCTGTCGCAGGTTGTTGTTGAGCGGAAGGCCGCTTCTTCACACACCAAACGGCACGGCGGCAGGTCCGCGTGGGCAGCCTGCCCATAAGGCCTCCTTCGGCGGCTCGCGCTCCTTCTCCTCTTTCCTGTTGTTGGCCAGACCCTCCATTTCCTCCACTGTTGCTTCCTTCTGTTCCCACCACAACCGGCCTTCGCCTCGGCAACACAGACCCCTACGCCAGTACTCCTCCTTCACTTCAGGAGACGAGCCGCTGGGCGCGCACAACCTGCTCCCACCCAAGGAGGAGATCACGTTGGCCGACCTCGAAAAGCTAGATATACGCGTGGCTACCATCGTGGATGCCCAGCAGGTGCCCGGAGCCGACAAACTCCTCAAACTTACGCTGGATGTTGGCGGTCTTCCTCCCTTACGCTCGCACAACGAAACAACCACCGCCGCTTCCTCTCCTTCTCCTTCCACAACGGGTCCCGCCACAGAGCCCACCCAGAGCACTGCCAGCACCACCGCCGGCGAGCCAAGTTTGGGCTCCACTGCGCCCTCCTCTTCCCCTCACTCCACCGCTACCGACACCACCACCACACCCTCTGCCACCAGCACCGCCCAGGAGGTCCCTCCTCCCGCGAAAAGTGCAGAGCCCTCCACGCCTCCCAACCCTTCCAGAACGGAAGAGGAAGAGGACGAGGAAGATGAGGACCAAAAAAGCGAGAAGGATGTGTCTCGGTACAGGACCGTATTCGCTGGCATTAAAAAGGCCTACGACCCAAAGCAGCTTCTTGGTCTTAAGACCTTATACGTTGCCAATCTCAAGGTACTTGTTCTTGTTTTCATGACCTTGTGCATTCTTCTCCTTATTCTGCTTTTTCTTCTTGTTCTTCTCCCTCCTGCTGTTGTTAAGCGCAAATATTAACTTGTGTTTGTTGGCAGCCGCGAAAGATGCAGTTTGGAGTGAGCGAGGGGATGGTCCTTTGTGCAAGCGACAAAGAGGGCAAGAAGATCTATCTAACGGGTGTGGATGTAGGGGCTAAATCTGGAATGAGCGTCTCTTAACGATAATATAGGAAACAATTGCGTTCTTCACCCACTGACTATTCTCCGCCCTATTTGTTGCTGCTATTGCTACTGCTGCCTTGCAAGTATTCCTCTATGCTATGCAAGTAAAACCGGGCGCTTGGTTCTTCTACAAGTTTCTTGGTTAGCTGGCAGCGCAGCGCTTCCAAGCCTTTTCTATCTTGCTCCGCTGTGAGTGCCTATAGCAGACGATTGTGTCAAAGAGAGGAGAGGGAGAGAAGAGAGAGAAAAGAGAGAGAAAACCTGAATAGCGATGTCATATTGAGCAGTGACGATGGCAAGGCTTGAACGCCGATGTAACGGTTGCACAAAGGCAAGATACTCGCGAACCAACTCAGTGGGTCCATTCCATTTAAAGATGGTGTGGATAAACGGTTCAACAGGAAGGCTGCACCGCCACAACGAGGAGTTCTTGGAGGCTAACGCCGCAAGCAGAAAGCGGGCTGTTGTGCCCTGCACCATCCGTTTTGATAGTATCGATAAGACGATGAGATGGAAACGCATATTTTAGTACCTTGGTTGCGTTACTTGACAAGTGCTTTATGGCTTGCCACTCTCCTTTGCGGGCCAATACTTGAAGCTTTGTCCACAGCAACCGCTTTTCGTGAATGTGAAAATCTTTCACCAACGTTTGAGGCTCCACATTGCTTCTCTGCTTCTTATTCTTAACAGAGCACATTACAACATTAGCACACAATACTGAGGACAAACATAGATACAAAACAAACAGAAAAATAGAGGGGCTTACAAGGGAGTGCCAAAGGCAATGATAGAGCGTGGCGGCGACAGGTGTTCCAACAATTGATGGCTATGGCCAAACATGGCTCTTCAATAAAGCACAAGAGGAAGAGAGAGGGAGAGAAAGAAAGAAAGAAAGAAAGAAAGAAAGAAAGAAAGAAAGAAAGAAAGAAAGAAAGAAAGAAAGAAAGAAAGAAAGAAAGAAAGAAAGAAAGAAAGAAAGCAAGCAAGCAAGAAAAAAAGAAAGCAAGAAAGAAAGAAAGAAAGAAAGAAAGAAAGAAAGAAAGAAAGAAAGAAAGAAAGAAAGAAAGAAAGAAAAGAAAGAAAGAGAGAGAGAGAGAGAGAGAGAGAGAGAGAGAGTAATGTCGAGTGTATCGCACCTCGATGTGCAGTTGGTGGTGAAGGAGCTGCTGTTGCTGCAGGAGAGTATGAGATTGAAACTCGAATTCATCCCCATATCCCTGCAGGCGGGCCAAACAAGCTTGCAGTTCATTTATCTTTTGTGTTGTCTTTAGATCCACAACAGAAGGGATTGTAGTTAGTAAAGAAGGTTAGGGGAGCCGAGTAAGGTTGTGGCCATACGTCTGCAGCAGCGAAGCACCTCCGAATCATAAGAATAACGCCATCCCAGCCGTTGTCTTTGACAGCTTGACGGTGTTGCTTGTTGGCAAGTCTACCGGTTTGTTTCAAGAGCAAGTGATAATACTGCGTGGCTTCCTCTCGCTCAGTGTGGAACAACGATCGGGTTAAGGAGCGCTGCATCGAGGGTTGCATTTACAGGGAGAGAGAGGCGTCAATACAGGAAGGGCAGAGGAAGGGACTGGATGTAACAACCTCTAGAAATTGAATAACGAGAAGAATAGCAGCAGGGTCTCCCTCGGCCAGCGCTCCATCCAGAAGAGCAGCTTTGGCCTGCAGACTGCCAAAGGAAGCCAAACTATAGCCCCTGCCACGGTTCATAGCGGCCACCACAGCACTCACTTCTTCATCACAAAAGCCATGCTCGCGCTGGCTGGCTTCTTCTGCATGGCTCTCGACAAGCAGCTCTAAACGCTGCTTCTCGGCTGTTGGCTTCCAAGATCGCCATTGGAAAAGGGTAGGTGAGCTGGGGATTTGGGGAGGAACAGCGGGAATCAAACCGTACCGGTAAGGTCTTGTATTCTGCTCAGAAGAGCCGCCCTCTCTGTCTCGTATTGCCGTAACGTGCTCCACAAGAGGTCCTCCCTGGCGGTAGGCGCCTCCGCCTCCTCTGTCGCTTTCAGCGCCTTTCCTTGCACCTCAGTACTTGTGGCGGTGGAAGCAGCGGCAGGGGCGATCGGGGAGGAAGCTCTCGGCGGAGAGGGAGGTCCGAAAGGGTTCAACGCCGCGTCATAGGCATCTTGCTGCGGTGACCGCTCCACGTGCTGCTGCGGTGGGGGTGGGTGAGGGGGAGGAGGAGAGGGAGGACCAAACGGGTTCAACGCCTCCTCATAGTAATGCATCACCTCCTTCTTTGCTTTAACACGAAAAAAAAAAAGAGTTTACTGTTTACAAGAAGAAACAACGAACGGCAAGAAAAGATGGCGATGCTGCTGTAGCTCTCAGAGAAGGGAGGGGGTTGGTAGGAGGCTGCTGTACAAAAGACTTTCCTTCCTCCTCTTGTTGTACGACTAATGAACAGAAAAGTAGGTGGTGCAAGGAAGAAGGTTGCAGCAAAAGCATCAAACAGCCCAGATGAGCTTTTTGATGGATATCTCGGCCTCCACGTAGAGAGTGTCCTGCTTGAGAAAGCCATTATCGGCGGTTATCTTTGAAGCAAGGACAGCTTTGCGATCGCCCCATCCTTGCCCTCCTTTTATGGGGAATGTGGTCTTGAACTCTGACAAAGCAATAAGTAAGAACGCTACGGTAGACAATAAATGGAAATAGAGGAGGGGCAAAATAGAGAGAGAAGAGCAGGAAGATGGGAGAGGAGCGAAGGTAGGCAACCTTTTTTAACATTATCGTTGGGGTCTCGATGGTTGAGAAATGTGAGGAAGTATTCAATAGTAACTGACTTGCCTTTGGGCACGTGATTCACATCGAGAAAGAGGTAAATGGAAAAGTAGCCTCGACTTTCTTCATTATCACCGTCCGTATAAAAGCCAATAAACCTGTACAGACGAGTTAGCTGAGGTGAGTTTCCTCGTTTTGTTTTCCACGACAGAATGAAAAGGAACGCATCTTACCAATTAAAATCGGCAAAAGAAAACTTGTCGCTTTGCAGGTAGCTCTTCTTCCGCACAGAGCTAAAGTTTTTGATCTTCCATATAACTTTGGTCTCTATTGTAAAGCAAGTTAGCTCTTGGTGCAAAGGATGTTTCCTGCCAAAAGATGAAGACGGAGAGAAGAAGGGAGGGTTATACCACTACTCTTGTGTGCACGCTCCAACTGTTTTATTTTTTCGTCTTTCAACTGGCGTGGGATTGATTAGCTGAAGGGGAAACGGTGTACATAAATGAAAGCAAACATACCTTCAGAATGGCCTCGAATTGGTCAGTAAGCTGTTGAGTTTTGGAATCAAAAGTTCGCTTCAACAGAGCCATGTGGTAGGCGATATCTTCGCTAAGATGTTGTTTGAGGTGCTTTCGCAACACTCGCGTCGAGCAACCTTCACTGCCAAACTCACAAGGAACCTCCTCCTCAGGACACTCTTTATTGAGATGACTGTCCAACTCTCCTCTCTTAATCTGCAGGCCACATCCCTTGCACTCTATTGGCACCAAGGGACACGCTGCCAAGTGTTCCTTTTGAGATTAGTCAGACCAACAAGCTTATACTCCGGAAAAGAAGACAAGAATGAAAGAAGGATAAAATACGACAAGAAAGATACTAAGGAAGGAGACATACCTCAGCATGACAATGCTGCACACTTTTGGTGCAAAAGTCGCATTGGATAGGACGGAAAGGGCAGGAGGCCTCGTGCTGGTCAATGAACTTGCGGCGCTGCCTCCCACAAGAAGGATCATACTTGCAACTAACAGCGGCAAAGCCACACTTTTGCTCGTGAGAGACACGGTTCTCCAAGGTGAGCACTTCCTGACAGCCGTCCTCGTCCTCTATCCACTCCATGAAACTTTGGCCTTCGTCCCGCAACTTGAAGTGGTATTTACAAAAGACCTTCAGGTTGCGGATATGCTTTTCCACAAAGAGGCTCCTGGCAAGGTGCTCCTCCTCCAGGCGGCAACGACAGGTGGGGCATTCCGGGTTCTTGCTGATGGACCGCACTATGCACGACAGACAGAACAGGTGGCCGTTCCTGCATTGGCGTGGCTTGTTCAGGATTTGAAGGCATATGCCGCACTGAACATCTTTGGCAGCCTCCTGGTCCACTATCAAGTTGTCAAAGGGAAGGCTTGGCGCTGCACGCCCACCTCCACCCCCCACTGCCCCTGCTGCTGTAGAGGAGCTGCCGCAGGAAGGGCCACCACCGCCACAACTGCTACTGCTGCCACCGCCAAGTAACAACCCCGCAGCAGCCGCCACGCTCGCCATCTCCCTCCTGCTCTGCCCCGCAAAAGCGGAGGAAGAAGGTGAATAGGAGGAGTAGGGCGAGGTGGGGTCCTCCGTGGTGGTGGAGGTATGGAGAAGCTCCGCTATTTGCCTCAGGCGGTGCAGAGTGGGTCCTAAGGGGCTGCCAGAGCCTCTTGCCTCCTCCTCCCTCCGCTCTCGCGCCTGTGCGGTGGCCACCTCCAGCTCCCCTTCCTCGTCGTCCTCCAGCTGCCGCTCCAGCTCCACCTCCGCCTCTACCTGTATTTCGTGCGGCTCCACTCCCTCCCTTTTTCGTGTGTGCCAATAAAAACAGCCGCTGCCCCTCCTTTTGCCAGCCAAAGCCCCTGCTGAACTTTCCCCCGCTGCCAACTCGGTTGGTTCGCACAATCCGAGTCCTCTTTGTTTGCGGCGGCACTCGGCTTTGTTTTGTTGTTTTGCTGTCGACATGCCATGCTCCATTAAACCCCCTCAGGCAAGAAAAAACTATTAGGTTGGTTGAACAACGCGACGTCCGAGAGAAGAAGCAGGCATGCCTCACACACATCTCTGCCCTCGGTTCGCCACCAATGAATGCCTTTTTGCTGAACTCAGCCAACCCCGAGGAGGTTTCTGTCGTGCCTCCTCGCCTACTAGCCACCGGCTCCAGCCAACCACGGATGCTCAACAAGCCTCCTGGTCTCTGGAGGCAAAGCACTTCGTCCTCCGTCGCCGTTTTACATCGGCGAAAAGGAAGAAAGTAGCACACTGGGAAGCTTAGAAAATGCCCGAAACCGCCGTGATCAACACACGGATTGGCCAACCGGGGGATTTCGGCCAATTTATGCTCACGTAATCCCAGCATTACTCCTTCGCCACATCTCCGGCTCCACTATAAAGCGCTTCTGCTCCTTTCGTCAAACTGAGTACTTGTCACAATTCTGGTTAGATGAGACAGAAAACATGGAGCATTCTGCCCAAGAAGTACAGCTATCACAGGAAATGGAGGAGCTACAGCACCACTCCACAGACTCAAGCAGCACAGACGCCAGCAGCATGTCTTCGTCAGAGGAGGAAGAGGACGAATCGGTAGGAGGAGAAGGAGCCGGAACGTCTAGCCAGGCGGCTCTGGCTAACATGTCCAGCTTCGCCAGGCTAACACAGAGTCTTAAAGCAGAAAAAGGACAGCAGGTTGCAAACCCAATATGTTTGGACTTCGTCAACATCAGCTATTCGGTGAAGCTACCACATGGAGGTCCGGCCAAGTTCTTCAAGCACACCTTCAAGAAAGAAAAGAGGGAGAAGAAGGAGTTGCTGCATTCCATGTCGGGCAGATTCATCCCTGGCCGTGTTGCTGCTATTATGGGTCCATCAGGTAAGCTTTTTAATTTAGTGTGTCTGCGCTAGTAAGTTATTCACATGGTCTCTCCCTCTCCCTCTCCCTTTGGTATTCCATCAAACAGGAGCTGGCAAGAGCACCTTTTTAAATTTCCTTTCGGGCCGCATAAGAGGAGGAAAGACCAGCGGCAAGGTTCTTCTCAACGGCCGCAAACGAGACAGTGACTTTAAATACCTCAGCGCCTACGTCATGCAGGATGACACATTGTTGCCAAACCTGACGCCCCGCGAGCTGCTTCGTTATGCAGCTCGTCTGCGCCTTCCTGCCTCGATGAGCAACAAAGAGAAGGACCAGCGTGTGGAGACGGTCATTGAGGAACTGGTCAGTCGTTGCTCTCCTGTCTTTCTCCAGGTTCTCCGGGGATCTAACATTGGTCAAAAAAATCTGTACAGGGGCTACAAAAATGCGCAAACACCCAGGTTGGCCAAGTAGGCATCAAGCGAGGAATATCTGGAGGAGAAAGGCGTCGAGTGAGCATCGGTTTAGAGCTGCTGACCAATCCCCAATTGCTGTTCTTGGACGAGCCAACAAGCGGGTTGGATAGTGCCACTGCTGAGAGCGTCATTATCATGCTGAAGAGACTTGCCAGACAGGGTCGAACAATCATCTGCACCATCCATCAACCCTCATCCGAAATCTTTCAGGCTTTCGATGACTTGTTCCTTGTAGTCAATGGGCACTTGGCCTATGCCGGCCCCGTTGAGGAATCTAAGAACTACTTCAACGACCTTGGCTTTCCTTGCCCCAAGTTTACTAACCCATCGGATCACTTCATGAGGCTTTTAACCAAGACGGAAGATAAAACCGAGGAGCAACACACCGAGCAGGTCCAAACCATTGTGCAGGCGTTCAAGGACCATCAAAGTGAGTATTTCTTCGCCTTCCGTTCTTGTTAATCGAATAGCTGACCGCCAACACCAACTTTCGCTTGCAGATAAAAACAACTTTCTGGAACAAGACAGCGGCTTGCCACCACCACCAGAAGCTGACTACCGCAAGGCAACTTGGTACCTGCAATTTTGGATCCTTCTCTCTCGCTCCTGGTTACAATACATACGCGATCCCTCCATGACTCACCAACGACTGGTTCAAAACATCATGGTTGGGCTCATCACAGGGTTATTGTGGTTACAAACGGATGACAACCAACGAGGTATGGCGCTGTTCACTTTGTTTGTCTCCAGATGAAGTCCTCTTCTCACTTTATTGCTTTAAAGGTTACATTGACAGGATGGGGGCTATCTTCTTAGTGTTGATCTACAGCGTCTTCGCCACTGGAAATAGCATCCTCCATGTTTGTATGTATCACTATCTTGCCGAATTGTTGTTGTGCTTCAATTGCTTTTGCTGACTTGAAGTCTCTTATTTTATAGTCCCTCTGGAGCGGCCCACATTCTTGCGGGAGTACAACAACGGAATGTACAGCGTTCTTCCATACTATCTTGCCAAGTCATTGGCAGACCTTCCTTTTAACATTGTAAACCCCATTGTGTTTGGAAGCATTGTATACTGGATGGTCGGGTTGCAAGCTGATGCTGGCAAGTTTTTCATTTATCTCGCGACTGTCATCATTATCACCAACATTGCTCAGACCAAAGGGCTCCTCGTCAGTGTTGGGCTGGACCTCAAGTACGTGCTTCAGCTTTTCTCGTTATTGATGGATTTGTTTAGACTGACCACTGCTTCTCGTTCCAAAGAGCTTCTTTGGCTTTGTTCCCTGTGACAGTGATACCTATGTTGTTGGTTGGCGGATTCTTCCTGAACGTGGAAAACACTCCTCCCTACTTCATCTGGTTGCAGTACATTTCCTATTTCTTCTACGCATTTATGGTACTTGGCATCAACGAGTTTGAAGACGGCAACTACTACTGCGACTCAGATGAACTCCAGAACGGGGAATGCCCGGTTACAACAGGAGAGCAAGTTTTGGAAGATCGAGGGCTTGATGACTTCGAGATTTGGATTGGATTCGTGGGGATGGTAGGCCTCTTTGTTGTGCTTCGGTTCATGACCTATTTCGCTCTTTTGTTATTGGCAAAAAAGGCCTCTTCCACGTAGGCTTCATTTTGTATACTTAGAAAAATGTTAAAAGATTTCTGACGGGTTTCTTGTTTCTTCCAAGTTTTATTACTATGTGGCGCTTAACTGATCCAAACTTACGCACTGACAGTTTGCATGTTACGAAACCTTTCCGTCGTCTTTGTTTAGCGCACCAGGAGGTTCTGTGGACACGCAGTTATTTGAAGCCACTCTTTGGAATTGCTCTGGGAACATGGGAGACAAATCAAACACATGAAGCAACATGTGAGACGAATCAAACAGGAGCAACACGAGGAAACCAACCTGCACCCAACCCGAAATTGGCGTCTTTTCTGCCGAGGAGCACGACATTTGGAAGATTTACTATACAACTGTTGATTTCTTCAATCCATGTTTGCTTCTCCTCAGGAGAAGCAGCATGAATGGTAATCCTACTCTTATTTTCATCTGTGCGCACCACTGAGAAGGTAATACCTGGTAAAGCAGATAGAGTGGAGAAATACGGATAGTGTTATTCTCGTAGCTGGGAGAACGCTGGGAGTCGACTACTAAACGACTTACCTTCGTCGTCGTTGCCGTCCCACACCAGCACATTTCCTATTGGAATGAACCCGCTTCGGTCAATATACTTTTTTCCCCAGTCCTTCTTCTTGAGCGATATTTTGTGATCTCCTGCGACCAGCATTATGTCGTTGAACAGAAAGAGATGGGCGTTCTTAACGCTGGTCTTGTTAACCTTGATCTTTTTGAAAACACCTTCCTGTACGAACTTCCGGTGGGGTGAGACAAGCTTCATTGGCTGTAGAAAGGGAATAATAGGTCAGAACAGAAATCCTGTTGTAACAACTTGTTAGGAAACATATAAAGTACCTCTCCAGTTGAAGACACAAATTCGTTCTGTATCTGTATGAGTTTCACCAGATTTTCAGACTGCCGCTTCTTGTCGTTTATCTCTTTAACAACCGATTCAAGCCGTTGTTGACAGTTGAGAAGGTTTTCATAATCGGGATGAGATGACTCCGTTGTTTTGATGATCTCCTGAAAGATAAAGTTAGCGCCGTTGAGAAACGTCATTCAGGGTCAGAACAGGGTAACAACCTTTAGCAGCAAAGGATATTTTGTGATCCGTTGAAGAGGTTTAATCAAAAAGCTCTCTAGGTCTAACAGATTGCATTCAGGGATTTGTTTCATTTCCTGTACAAGTTGAATACGTATAAAAAGATGGTTATGAAAGAAGAAGAAGAAACAGAATAATCAGACCTCTAGTTTACTTTTCAGTTCACTGTTCGATCTCTTCAATTCCATCAATCTGTTGATGGCCAAGGCTTGGTTCCCGCAGTATTGAATATACATCTTGAGGAAATCAACCTGGGAAACAACCAAATTTTAAGTTAGCTCAACTCTTATGTATGAGTCTCTCACTTAAGCGAAAAGTAACGCACAAAGCTGCTAAGACGCTCTCCAAGATTTTGTTGCTCAACAGGCATGCCCTCTAAGCCTTCCAGGCTAGTTAGCAGTTCCTCGTTTAAACTTCGTATCTGTGCGACATTTGAGAACACAATAGCAATGTCCTCCTGGACAATTGGAACAGGAGCATCCTCTTGTTCCAGCTTCGCCTCAGTGCTTAAAGCTTTAAAGCCTTGCATCCAAACCTGCGCAAGAGTTAGACAAAACTACAACAGGAGCGCACGAGAAGGCTACCTCCATGATTAACCTCAGATCGCTGACATAAGACCTTTCTGTCTGAATTAACTCTTTGAGGATTAAAGCCCTTTTGTCTTCTTTTGATAATGGCTGTTGTGGAGGCGCTTTCTTGACCTCGTCTTGCCGCTGATCCGGATCAACCGCGGGAAGGGCATGTTGTTGTTCAGAAGGTGTGGGTGAGGAGGTAGGAGTTGAGGGTGTAGACAAAGGGTAACTATTTTCCCCAGAGGAAGCGAGTCTTGGAGTTGTTGGATTTGAGCGTGGACGTCGAATATCTGTAACGTCTACTGATAATCTTTGGTTTTGTTTGCTCTGTGCGGTGCCTTCGCCGCTTGCCATTCCTGCTTTCTTATGCCTTCGTCGTTGTGTGGGGATAGGCGGCTTTGGGGCCGTCGGTACAGGAGGAGGCACAACGGCCATGTGTTTCTGCTCTTGTTGAGAATGTGGGGGAGAGATAGGGCTTACTTGTATGTCAGCTGTGTTGACTTGAGCCATTTTCATTTGTTCCTCCTCTTCTAATGTTAGAGGTGGAGCAGAGGGAGCGAACATTGACTCCCAATTTGAAGCATCAGGAGAAGGAGAAGGTTGTGTGTAGACAGTGGTAGAAATCGTGGGGATGCGGGATGTTAGTTTAGGCTTTGGCGTTGTGGGGAGGGGTGGTGGCGTTCGTGCAGAAGACCCGCTCCTACCACTTTTGGAAGGGGTGGTTGGGAGAGGTCTTGGTTTTCGCAAAGTAGCATTTGCAAAGAGTTCTTCCGCACTTTGTTGCGCCGTTGGAAGACCACTCCCGCCTTCCGCTGCTCTACTCTGGCTAGGACGGGAAAGGTTCTCGGTGCGTGCCCGTGTTGTACGATTAACCGGCTCCTCCTGCATCAAACCACCAGGTTATTGGTTTGTGTACTTACTTTAAAAAAATGGGCTCTTCTTCCACCACTCAAATGGGCACCCTCTCGATTTTCAGTTGTTTGGCGAAGCGACAAAATACTGTGTGTATTTAGATAGTGACCCTTATATGCAGAGCACTCTTATATAAGGTCAGTGCTTGAGGAGCGTTATGCACAGTCCTTCACAGGAAAAGGGCACGCTTTGCTTTACCTTTCAATTCGGTTGTTGGTATAGCGCTAGTTCACAGTCAGTGGAAGAGAAATGTATTCAATCAACTTTGCTCCTTCACTTTCTCCGCAGCGGCAGATTCTCGCTTGCTTTGTGTTCTTAGCCGTTTTTGCATCCTTCCTTGCGTCCCTTCTTTTGCCTTTTCTTTGGTGTGCAGGCTCTCATCCTCTTGCTCATCTTCTCCTTCCTCCTCTTCCTCTTTGAAAAGGCATTGGAGGGCAGGGATGAGCTTTGGTAAGATATGCAGTTGACTCAGCTTGGCAGAGAGAAGATCAAAAGCTATTCCTGTTATGTCCTTTAGTCCTTCATTGATAACTGGGATCTTCGGGTAGCGCTGGCTAAAGTGGGTCAGCATCACAAACTTGGCGTTCATCCTTTTATTCCACGGAGAGAGAGCGCGCGCAAGGGTGAGAGTCTGGCAGAGAGAAGAGGGAGAAATCTTAGCACCTTGAGGCGGTGTAAAGCGCTTCTCCGGTGGTACTGTGATTCTTCTCGACGGCTTCAGATGCCAGCTCGTCCTCAAAGGTGGCTTCATGAATGAGCAACGTAGCATCCTTTCCCGTTGCAGCTAATACCTCACTGGGTCTTGTATCTCCAGAATAGCTGTTGAAATACAAGCGGTGATGTATTAATGAACAGCAAGCAGAAGTACAGGTAAAAGAGGTAAAGGAATCCCTACACAATCTTCCAGTTCAGCTTGCTGTGCTGTATTATAAAGGCATAAGCGTCAGGGCAGTGGATAACTGGTACCGCCGAAAACTCCGAGAAACCCATTTCGCGATTGAAGTACTCTCTGCAGCAATAGCCAACGAAAAAGTGAGATGTTGAAAGTTTGCAATGCAGAGATGAACAAGGATAGAGACCTCCAGCGCTCAAAATCAGTAGAGTAAGTAGTTAATTGCCGACAACTGATGAACCGATATCGGATGTCCTCAATTCCCTTATATTCCGTCAGCCAATGATGTAGCGCAGTTGGCCCCACCACCAACAAATCCTCACTCTCTATGCTCATAGCTTTAGCTGCAGCTGCTTGTTGTAGCTCTTGTCTGCGAAGTAAAATGCGTATAAGTCCTAAATGGTGGTCCGCGTGCATGTGTGAGATTAAAACACAGCGAAGGCGTAGGAGCATCTGAAAAGGTGTGATTAGCGGGAATCAAATAAGAACGTATTTGTTGGTTGCGAGTTTCAATGTGTGATAAACAAACCTCATCAATTCTCTCGTAGCCATACTTTCTGGTCATTTGGCCCAGAGTGCCTTCCCCACTATCGAAGAATATACCGCCCACACCTGCCACATCCACAAACGCTGAGCTTACTGCAGAGCAGCAATAATTCGGTAATGAGGATTGGAGAGAGGGAGAGAGAGGGAGAGAGAGAGAGAGAGAGAGAGAGAGAGGAGCCAGCACCATTCCTATATTTCGAGGGTAGGGCAGCTCCAGTTCCAAAAAATACTAATTCTGTGTCCATGGATGAAGTTTCATCGTTTACAACGTCCATCGGTTCCGCTTTTGTTGCAGTGGCTGCCCATTCCAAAAACTGGGTCCTGCATTCCTGAAACTCTGTGTTCTGGGAGACCTCACCATAGATTTCTTGAAGGTTTAAGGGAGGCACTATCTCAGAGATGTCAAGCCCTGTCCATTACACAAAGGTCGCACAGTCATCCATAAGACAGCGCCATCACCATTATGAAGCTTTACGCACCCACTTTCTCTGGCGGAGCTAAAAGAAATTTCATCATAAGCTCTCCTACTGTTGTTCGTAGCGGCAGACCCTCTTATGTAATGGACGTAATCAGCTCATCAGTACACATCAAGCATGTACCACGTTGCAAAAAGAAGTGTGGAAATAACCTGGAACAGGGAGCGGGTCGTTGGTTGAAAACGGAGGCGAAAAGATAGAACTATGTAGCGTGTTGAGCTTGCAAATATTGACGGCTGAGGAACGGAATACTACCCGCTTGCTACAGTGCTTTTCATTCATAAGTATGTGCTGGGGATAGAATTGGTAGTGATTACATACAGTTAGCTAGGGTTAGAGGCGAGCAAAAGAAAGCGAGGTAAATCATGAAGAACCTGAGTGTTTTGTCCAAACGAATGCATCCAGGATAGATAGTGTTTATCCTCTTCAATGATATCAGCAGGCGTGATATGAACAATGCAACCCACTTGTCGCCCAGCTGAGGCTGCGACATAGTCTTGCCATGCGCGATGGCCAGTCAAGACCGGAACGTAAGCCTTGGATGGGCAATGTACTATTATGAACACCTGTTTTACACGGATGGTTACTTAAAGGATATTTTTTTAGCAATAACAGATACAAAACCAACCGTCCCAGGGCGCGGTGGACTAATACAGTCAGAAGGCTGGACCTGGGTACCAGCAGGGGTTGTAATAGTTTCCCCTTTAGTCAAACGACCTTTGAGAATGGATATGATGATAGAAACAGAAAAAGGAAATGTAAAGAAGCGGTGGGGTTAGTTTGCTGAATCGGAATAGTTAAATGACGATAGCCTTACCGTAAAGAGGGCCAGGAGGGACACCCAGTTGCTTAGCTCTCTGAGCGTCAAACTTTCCGGGCAAGTCAGGCGAGCGGCAGATGTAGCACAACACAGCAGAAGAAGGGCCGGGAGGGGCCTCGACAATCGAAGGGCGGGGTCTAATCTCTGCCTTGCTCATCTCCGAATCGAGAAACATCTTTTCATCTTGGATGTGAGTTTCTTCTGAGCTATGTTCGGTGACAGAACTAGCAGGCATTCCTGCTGCTATTTCTGTTGGTTTGACACGTTTGGCCGTCCAAGGCGTCGCAAGCACCATTTTAGAGCTACGTGATGTCCCAAATGGCTGGCAATCAATGACGGTGGTTCGTCTCACTTTCGTAGAGTTATCCTCAGCTGGCACTGTGCTTTTGCCGGGGGCAGCGTTATTACTATCACTGCTGCTGCCGGCATCAGGTATCGCAGATTTTGTACGTCCGTTGCTTCCTCGTTTCCGTGCTATGGTAGCTGAGATTGTCGTAGTCGCAATGGAGGCATAAGAATTGGAAGCGCTTCCTGTCTCTTCCACTTGTTTGTGACTTGTACGAGGGTAGTCTTCGGCAACGTTCATAGGCTCAGTGAGAGAACGGCAAGTCTTAAGAGGAGGTTCGCCTTCCAGCAACAGTTCAACAGGTATTACTGTCAGGCTTCCATCGTCAAATACAGGCAGTGGTAACGCAACGGCGGAACTTGTTCCTTCTTCTACAACCTCCTTTCCCTTTTCCTTTTCCTCTTCTTCGCTCGTTTCACCTTCTGTGAATTCAGTGACTTGTAAATTTAGTCTTCTCCTGTAATATCGTGTTACTTGTGGAGCAAAAGAGAAGGCAACAAGAGAAAGAGAGAGAGAGAGAGAGAGAGAGAGAGAGAGAGAAACGACGAAAGAGAACGACGAAAGACAGTAGAAGAGTACCTGTTGATGAAGTAGCGAAGAGCAGCAACAAAGTTCCGAGTATAACGAGGACCATAGAGAGAAATGCAGGTGTCAGCCCCAGGGTTGGAGTCGGCAAGTGTCAAAAGTGCGCCTTAAGAGGGACAAAACAGGGTAAGCATCGATGGCGATTTTGCTCCAACGGCCGCTTTGAGGCATTGTTATTGAAGAAAAAAAAAAGTAGTCTTACCAGGAATGCCTCCAGTGAAGTCCCAGCTCAGCTTCGTCAGAAATATGTGGGAGATCTTCTTCAAACGAACCTGAGAAGAGGGGGTGTCCCGCACTTTGTGAGTGCTACATTTGTCTGTTGAAATAAAGGCTGATGACCACCAACCTTGTGTTCAATACAAAAGCGCTGCGTGCCCTCTCCACAGTTGAACAGGTAGCGCCGCTGGTCGAAGAATATGAGCAGGGAAGGCGTGGTGTCCCCAGTGCATGTGCCCAGTATCTGCGCATAGATTTTCATGTCCGCTCTTGTCTTTTTTGCAAGTAAGTATCAAAACGCAAAAAAATGCGGCAGGCGAGAGGAAAGAGAGTTACTCTCTCTCTCTCTCTCTCTCCTTTCTTTCTTTCTTTTTTCTTCTTCTTGTTTGGTGAAAGCATGACTGGAATCCAAAGTATGTTTGGAACGAATCGAATGCAAAGCTTGTTAGGCATGTAAGGAATTTCGACCCCCCCAAATAGCTCAAAATAAGAAAGAAAAAGAGTAGCAGCTGCTCATTTGATGGAGGAGAGAACGAGTGACCCGCCCGTTGCGAGCAACCAGACGCAACCTGCGAAGAAAACGCGGAAAGAGCCGAACCCTTTCTCCTTCTTTAATTTCGTGACCACCAAACAAGAGCCCCCTCTTACTGCTGCACCTGCTGCCGCCGCCGCCACCGCAACCACAAAGAAGAAGGTTCTGCCTTCCTCCAAAAAGAAGGCCACCGCCAGAACTACCAGTAGTGCGGCGTCACAGCAGCATGCGGCTGAATCTCTCTTTGATCTTGGAGAGGAACCGCTAAAGGAGGATGTACTACCATTGCCTATACCCTCCAAGAAAGTACTGCCACGAAAGAGCGTGGAAGACCTGCCTTTGTTTGAAGAGGAGGAGGTGATTAGTGTCGAAGAGGAGGACGAAGTTGCTGTTGGTGACGATAAAGCTGTGAAGCAACCTGGCCCTACCGACAACCCTTTCTCCTTCAAGGCCTTCACCCAAAAACGAACGTCGCAGCAGAGAAAGAAACCCCACACAAGCGGCACTCTTGGCCTTAGTCCCGAGCTGCTTACTTCTCTGCCGTCTTTGGATGATGGCGTAGAAGAGGAGGGCGACGGTGAAGAGGAGTATGAAGAGAAGAACGTCTTTCAGGTGAACGACGATCAGGACGGCCTGGAGGAGAAGACTATATCGGAAGACGAACAGGAGGAGGAAGGCAAGATAGATGTAAACAAGAAAGTAAAGGAGGTTAATCCTTTCTCTTTCAAAGTCTTCACACATAAACGGCAGAAACAACAGAAGCCAGAAAAGGAAGAAGTCGGTAAAAAGGTAGTACCTGCACCAGCAACAGCAACAGCAACGGCAGTTGTGGTGGACGTTCCGGAGCTAGACGAGCTGAGCACAATCGCTGCAAAAGGAACAGCAAGGACAGTGGGTACTTCCAACAGCAACGGTACAGAGGGGATGGAGGCCAACAGCAGAGCCAATAGTGTTGCAGAGAAGAAAGCAAGGGATCTGCAGCGGAGGCTGGACGTTATGGAAAAGCGGCTACGGCTGGAGGAGGAGAAGAATAAAGTCACGGAAAAGCGGGCCTTGAGAGCGGAAAAGGCGTTGGCAGCCCTTCGCGTGAAGGAAAAGGAAGAAACCAAACAATTGCACGATATAGTCAAACAGGTGGAAGCCAACCTGATAACGGCCACCGCTAGAGCGGAGAAGGCAGAGGCTCGCATCGTTCAGTTGGAGAAGGAAAACGAGGAGTTATTGGCAGCTGCCAACAGCAGCAATGCCGCCAGCAGAAGAACTGGCTCGGTGGTGGGTGAAGGAGAGCTATGGGAGGACGAACTGAAACAATACGTTCACCGCACAGCAAAAGAAGCGACAGACGAATTGTTTAAGGCCGCCAGCGAGGCGGAAGATGGCATCAAAAAGCTAATGGGAGGGGCCAATGCTCTGCGGTCAATCGCTCAACTGCTCCAAAACTTGGAGCGGTTTAGCATTGTTACAACAGAAGAAAAGTGAAGTGAATTGGAATGGAGGTATGTTATCGTTCAGAACAAAGCGCTAACTAGGTGGAGCCACCGCCTCTTGAGAACAACATGTATTCTGACCAGCATTGTCGGAGTGGAGGTGGACAGCAAGACCGGCCGACGGAGCGATCTCCTCCATACAACCAGAAGCGGAAGAGCAGGAGGGGGAAGGAGGAGGGTTCTCCACTTCTTCAACCGAACGACTTCCGCCTTTCCTCAAGAAAGTTGTGGCATCTCGTATCGCCGAATGCGGTGATCCATCTTGTTTTCTTTTTCGTTTTTGGTTGTGAGAACATGGCCGCTTGGTGTATCTTTTCCTCTTCTTATTGATGATGTTGCTGCTGTGATTATCTGACGAGAGTTGCTGTGTTGAGGATGCACTGCTGATTGTTACTGTTTCTACGGGGGTAGAAGCTGCTGCAGTAATGGAAATTGTAACAGGAGAGGCAGAGGCAAAAGTGGCAGTGTTGATAGCAGAGGCAGGGGCGAGAGCAGCCGCAAGAGCGGTGTCGTTACCACTACCAAGAGGAGATGCTTCATTGCCATGGCAAGGAAAGGAGCGGAAATCTTCCTTTTGATTCCTATTTGCTTCTGGAGATGCTGATGATGAGGGTGATGACAGTGGCGGTGGCGTTGTTGTTTGAAATGTAGAGTCTGGGGATGGCAGCAAAGGGTCAGGAGGAGAGAGATAAAGGTCGATTGGCTTTTGACGATAACTTGTGCCAATTCTAGCAGTCATAGGCGGGCACCTTGCAACAAGTTTTCTTTTGGGCATTGCTACTGCACTCGTAACACAAGACGCTTCGCTCTTTACGTCGGCCAACTCTTCGGCCTTGGTCTTGTCGCTGCTTTCTTCGCTGCGTTCTTTTGTCTCTTCATTCCTGTGCTCCTCCTTCTGTTCTTCCATTTCCTTTTCCTTTATCTCTACCTTTTCTTCATCACCACCTTTCGCGTCTTCTTCATTCTTTGTCCGTAGTTCCGCGTCCACTTCTTCATCCTCATTGGTCTTCACCTCTATACGTTTATCTTCCCATTCCTTGTCCTCCTCTTGCTGCTCTTCCTGTTCTTCCTCATCCTCTTTTTGCTCATTCTGCAGCGAGCGAGCCTCCTTCTTAATGCAAGACTTAAGTTGAGGTCGAGTTACGGTCTTCTGGCCTTCATGATGGTCAGGGCCGTAGCGTCCTTCCATTGAATGAAAGAAGGCGGTAAAGTCGAGGTTACCATGGTACTCATCCCTTTGAGTTCTTGCTTGCCTTTTCCGCTCACTGCGCTCCTGGTCAAGAACCTGGGCAAGCCGTTCTACCAGCTGCTGTCTCCTTCCTGCGAGGCCCAACCCTCTTCTCTTAAGCTCTTCGCGCAACCCTGCCACCGTCAGTTCTTCTGGCTGCCAATTTTCAACAACGGTTTCGTCAGGGATACCATCCAAGGAAAGGTGATAGGCCGGTGGGGCGTTGATCTCCAGGTAGTGAACCTGCTCCAGCTCCTCCTTGCTTCTAAAACGTGCTCTGCGTTGCGCTTTCATCTGGTTTGTCTCCTCCAACCACCGTTGCAGCAGCTCTTCCCTGTTTTTGCGGCGAGAGTGGAAGCTTCTCTGCTGTTCGTTCTTGTGGGTGCTGGTGGCACATCTCCTGAAGGCACCGCGCGTGGCAGGCCCCGACCACGTCTCTGCGGCAAAGGTCGTCGCCGTTTGCCGACGTGCCCTTTGCGATCTTCTGCTCATTTGCTCTCTCGTTTCTCTCCGCTCTCTCTTGTGTTCTCCTTCATAAAACTTGTAAAACAGTTTTTGTCACAAAAATAAAAAAAGGCGGGAAACCCCTAAATTGCAGTTGTTGCTGTCGTGGAAGCGGCTTTCAGCAGCAGGAAAGAGAAAAGAAGGGCAAGGCACCACAGCCCCCCAAACTGAGAGGCGAACTGGGCGGTCCGTTCGGTGAGGAAGGGCTCCCTCCCGTTCGTGTTTTTGAAGGCGGCGATGAGGGAGAGAGCGGTGGGGAGAGATGCCAGCGGGAGGTTGAGCGCCAACAGAGTGAGCCAGCCAACCCACGACAGTGGCGCGTGGTGGCCAGCTGCTGCCGCGTCTGCGCTGCGAGACCCCCAATCGAGTATCCATGTACAGTAATACACGCTGAGACCCATCACGAAGGCGTAGCTAGAAAGAAGTAAGAAGAGATAGTAGCGATAGCAGTTGTGTAAGCCGAGCAGCTGGGCAAGGGTCGTGGTGTTGGCTCGCTTGTCGGCAAGAATGTCCCTCGTGTTGTTGACGTGAAGAATGGCAACAGCAAGCAGGCCCATCGGGATCGAGTACCAAAAGGGTATTGAGCCCCACAGGTTTGTCATGAAAGAGGCGAATGAGGTCCACAATCCCCAACTGCCTTCCTCCCAGGAGAGCTCCTGCTGTTGGTGAAGCAACGCGCCCAAAGTAAAGTTGGTCTGCAAGAAGTAGGTCCCACAGACGGGAAGCGGCCCGAAGCAAAGAAAGATGACCAGGTCTCCCATGGCTCGCGCCTTGAGCTTCAGGGGCTGCGCTGTGTAGGACCAAGTCAGTACGGCGCCCAGGAGAAGGTACCACACAAAGAGAGCGCCCCAGTGCAGCATCACGTAGCAGCCGATAAGAGCTGAGGCCAGGTAGCAGCCCATGCAAAACAACAACACTTGTAACGGTGATAGACCCAAGTCAAACAAGGTGCGGTCGCTTGCCGTGTCCTTTTGGTCGTTACCTGATACAAAGTCGAAGTATGTGCTTTTGGCGTGCATCTATTAGTGCCACATAAAAACATGGAAGAAAGGAGAGAGAGAGAGAGGCGCAACTTGGTGAGATTGCCAGCGGCATGGATAAATAGAATGCCAAATAAAGTGAGGAAGCAAGTGGCCCAGCTCCAAGAAATAGGTTCGCCATGTAGTAATGCTTGGGTAGCCCCCGTTCCAGTCGTAAGATCGTGGCGGCCGTTGTAGAGAACGGAAGCAGCCAACAGGTTGGCAAACACCACCGGTATCAACGATATGGTGAAAGACCATGGCCTCGTAGCTATTAACCACCTCATGGTCGTTACTTCTGGCTTTGGGGTAGCTACCACCGCCCACCCAACCACAACCACTGGCTGCCCAGCGAAGCTCCTGCCCACACACGCACGCACGTTTGCCTATTCTCTCTCCCTATTTAAATTTCTGTCGACAGCGCTACGTGCTCCACTACTGTACCGGTGGGAGCAGGAGATGTTTATTTTGGTGTTTTAGCATCATGGGCAGCAGCACCAGCATCAGGGCCAGCGGCGGGAGGCATCGCTCCGTCGGGAATCTGGGTGCTGGCATTGCTATCTGCTTGTTGATGTGCTTCTTTGGAGGAGGTAGCCGTTACCACCACAGAGGGCAGTTCACTAAAGTTGGATGAAACGTCGCTCCCAAACTCAAACGCACTATCTGCGCTTTTTATAGGAACGTCGCTGTGAACGGCGGAGTCACCAACTTGAAGGGGTGAGGAGGTGTTTGGACTATAGCTTTGGTTCTTTGTCTGTTTCGCTCTTGTCACAGTGGTCGCTTTTCGTGAAGCGGGTAGCGTTGGACTACTGTTTTTGGTTTGTGTCTTTGCAACCTTGCTTGAGTGCGAAGAGGAGAAGGTAGTAGGAAGGGGTGCTAGTTTTGGTCTAGAAATAGGGAAAGCCGTTGTACCTGAAGTTGCAGCAGCGGGTGTAGTGGATTGGAAGGCGAATTGCTGTGGTTGCCCGTTGTTGGGAGAAGAACCTTTGTTTTTGCCGTTTTGTAAGCTGAATTGGGCTGTATAGGTGACGCCTGTTGCAGCTGACGAATTTAACTTGGCAGCCTGAGCTACTGCTGCCATGCGAGCTGCCATCTGAGCCATCTGCGAGGCGCTCTGGTATTTGACTGTTAGTTATATGTAGCAATGCTATAAACAGCAATCAAAAAGGAGGAGAATAGCCAACCACTTGTTGTTGCAACAGAGCCAAAGGGGTAATATTTTGGGACAAAGGATTAGCGTTGGGAATGACTTGGGCAGGACGCACAGTCGCCTCGGAAGGGGTGTCAGCATCGGCAGTGAAAGAATTTGAAGAAGAGGAGGAGGTGGAAGACGAAGATGAAGAATGTAACTTGGTTGCCCTTGTAGTGGTAGTGGCATTCAACTCGGTGCTGGAGGGAAGAGAACTAGTTTTAGGCGCAATTGATGTAGTGGAAGAGGCAGGATGGGAGGCAAAGGTAAACGTCTTCGACGTCCATGACGACATAAGGGCTGCCTGAGGCTGAGGCTGCAAAGGTAAACGTCTTCGACGTCCATGACGACATAAGGGCTGCCTGAGGCTGAGGCTGCAAAGGTAAACGTCTTCGACGTCCATGACGACATAAGGGCTGCCTGAGGCTGAGGCTGCAAAGGAGACACCTGGCGAAGGCAACGAAACCAAACGTGGGCTGGCAATCATGAGGAGGAAGGATCTCAGCATGAGGTCCCCACCAGCAAGGCTCAACAGAGACGCAGCCTTTTGTCAGTGGTTGACATGCACCGCATCCAAGAGGAAGAACTTCGTAGGGAGGACGAACGGAAAGAAAGCCTGAGAAAAGAGGCAGAGCAGAAGAAAAAACTGGAGGAGTACAAGAGAAAAACTCAGCCATGGCTTTATATGTGGGACTTTGATGAGCAACAAGGAGATACCCAGATGCGAACCCAAGAGCAGAGCCTTTCGCTGGCACCGCCACCGAACGATCCCGCGGACTCTGTGGGTGCCAACAACTATTCCCGCCATCATGAGGAGGTTTGGTTAACTTTTCCCAAACTCTGCTGCTTGATACCTTGTTAAGAGCGTTATTACCCAACAAAACAAGCAGCAGAGCATCGCTCCCGTCATTAATGCCACCACTACTACAACTTCCGCAGCCCCAGGTTCAGCTGTGGACGAACTGGAGAGTATCCTCCATTCACTGGAGGTAACTTGCCAACAGGAGGCAGAACGGGAAAATGGACACACACAACCAAACAAACCTGATACTCGACTTCCAATACCAATCCTAATTCCTCTCACTTCTCCCCTCTCTATGGAAGATGCGAAGCTGAAGCTAGCTGACCTTGAACGTGGGTGGAGGCTAGACGAGATTAGTAACGCACTCTGCAATGTCTACCTCGTTTCATCCTACAAAGAAGGCCTTCGTTTCATGCAAGACCTGATGGAGCTCTCTGACAGGGAAAATCTGCCTTATCCCAAAGTATCCCTTCACCATTGCTCCGAAGAAAAGGAGGCATTCAACGTGACCGTTGAGGTTATTAGCCTATGCGGGGTGACCACCAAGACCTTCATGCACGCCGCGCAGATCGACCAACTTCCATTCCCGCCTACCAACCACACTGCAGCGTTACTGAGTGCGCCTCACCCATACGGAACGCCTCAGAGCCCCCACACCCTCGTCAAGAAACTAAGGATGGCGAAAGGCAACCTCAGCACTCCCAGAGAACGATTGGACCAGTTTGAGGAATTCTTGGAGGCAGCGCAGGCAGGCGATGTGCCCACCATGTACGAAATTGGGCTGCGACTGCTAAAGGGGTATGCCAGAAACGAGTTTGTTGTTTCTGCCAAGTAGCAGTAGTTTTGCATTGTTGTTGCACATTTTTGATGAAGAGCGAAGGAAGAAACAGGTAATTTTACAATAGGAACAAACAAAAATAAAATAAGATCACAACAACAAATAACAAGCGGTTGGTTTTTTAGGCTCGCTTACCGCCTTCGTTTTCATGTTCAAGAACTCCTCGGTCATCAAGCACCTCCACCACGTGCAAACACTTTCGTCTGGACTTGCCTCCCTCCGCCTCTCCATCGCTATCACACGGCTCCACAAAGAGCAGATCTTCCAACTCGATGTGCTGCGGCGACTCAGTGGAGCAGTAATCTTCTTCCTCGTCGCTGTCGGTACAATGGTTGCTTTCATGAACGCGTCGCCGCTCTCCCTTTAGAGTGATCCTCTGCACCAAAATGCTGGCCCCTACGAACAACATGCCCGAAAGCAGAAATATGGCCTTGTAGCCGATATGTTCCACTCCGGCTTGGTTGCTCAGTGGTTGAAGGTTATCTAACAAAAGACCTGCCAACGCTGGTGCCACCAGCTAATGTTTTTTGTTAACGGTTAGAAGGGGCATTATGACATTAAAAAGAGAGAAGAAGAAGAAAAGAAGAAGAACAAGAAGAACCAGAACAAGAAGAACGTACAGTGGGTAAAGTCCAAGATATGTGCCACACACCCATATCTTTGGCGTAGCTTTTAGAGGAAGGGAGCACATCACTGACCAATGCAAAATCCACACTGTCAATATGAAAATAATTCAGTTTAGGGGTGGTGTAAAGCAGTGAGCGAGATCAACAAACAACAAACTACGAAACCTTGTATAAGCGCCATAGCCAACCCCAAAAATAAGACCAGAGACCACCAAGAGCCAATATGGATGAAATACTAACAAGGCAATTGGCACAAACGCCATCAGCCCATTTGATACATAGATAACCACTTTTCGTCCACATTTATCCGAAGCAATGCCTTAGAACAACAGGAAGAAAAATAATTATTACGTCATGTTCAAGTTCTAGTGCATAAGAGACAAGAACAAAGGAGAAAGCCAAAGAGAGAGAGAGAGAGAGAGAGAGAGAGAGAGAGAGAAGGGGGGGGGAGGAGGAGGAGGAAGATGCTAATTACCTCCAATGAGAGAACTGCCAAGAGCGCCCAGTGTGACATTCAATGCAAATACAGAAGCTGCAGCTTCTGGGCCAGCAACTTCCAACCCCAGAAAACGATACGGCCGTTCAACGGTGTCTCTAATAAAATATTGAAGGAACTGGGAGTACCAACGTAAGAGAAAGGAAATAGAGGAAATAGAGGAAGGAGCAAAGCGTACCTGAATGACGATTTGAAAACCGGAGCTAACCAAGAATCGAGTGCAAAATACCCAAAAGAAATTGCTATTGAGGAACGGAGCGCACATGTCTTTTAAGAAACCAAGAGAAAGGGCTGATATGTGCATGAAATCATCGCTAGAATCATCTATGAGTCTGTAGTAGTTCTCATCATCCGCAAGATAGAGTTCCTCCGATGAGTCGCCATTTCTTTGGTCATCTTGTCGTACCGTCATAAAGCACCGTTGCTCTCTTGTGATCAATACTGTTCCTAACATTCCTAAAATCTGCACACCTGCAAGGAGAAAGAAGGCTCCTGGTACCGTTACATAGTCCAAAAAGAATCCCAGCACCCCTGTAGTTAATGGAGTGTCGTGTCATCATTATTTTGTTCAAGAAAAACGAAAACAACAAGAAATAAGAAAAAACAAAAACGCACCGCCGCCTAGAAGATTGCCAAACATGGTCATAAGGCCAATCCAGCCAGAACACATGCCGAGCTGCTTGTCAGGAACGATGTCAGGGACCAAAGCGGTGTAAGGAGCAGAAGCCACAGCATCGAAGCATGCAACGAGAGCATAGGAGAGGCAGTAGGGCACTACCCATGTAACGCCCTCCCGTCCCACCAGCGGAAATAGAAGCAAATGGGCTGAGAGCAGAACAGCGCCTACCCCAAGAAATGGCAGCCTTCTTCCCACTGGAAAGCAAAAGTGGGATTTTATACTAGTCCTGTCACTGTTTATGTTGGTTTAAGTTTTTTGTTCGAGTAAGTAACGACAAGAAAGGACAGATATGATATGCAAGAAAGAGCAGAAGAAGGAGAAGAAGCACATGAAGAGGAATAGCATAACGAGAAGAGCAAGTAGCAAGAAGCAAGAAGAATGAGGAAAGAACCTGAAACTTCCAATAAGAGGAAAGGCAACGATGGAAGTGAGAGCGCCAGCCAAGGTAACGATACCAACGGTGGTGCCTTTGTAGCCCTCTCCAACCATGGTAAGCACTTGATTGGGCAGTAACAAGATGAGAAACGCCGACCAAAACGTGCCCCTCGAGAACCAGTACAGACATAAGAAGAAGAGGCGGAGTTGACTAAGCTTTCCCTTCATCTCCTGCGGCATATCTGCTATGTTACGATATACCGATCGTTTCTTTTTCTTTTGTTTGTTGCCGTTGCTGCTGCTTCCGTTGTTTGTGCTGTTGGTAGAGGAGGAATGTAGTGCGTTTGGTTGTTGGCCTTGCAGTTGCGGGGATTGTGGTTGTTGGTTCGTTGCTAAAGTAAAAGAGGCAGAAGTAGGAGTGGTAGGAGAAGAAGAGGCGTCAAAAAAGTCGTTGGTTGTGGGAAGAGTTGGAAAAGAGAAGGAAGAGGGAAGGGAGGCGGTAGAAGAGGGAGCCGAGGGGGAGGACGGAGAAGAGAAGAGAGGCAGCAAAGAGGAGGAAGAGTGGAGCTTGTTGCGGTAGATGCTAAAGTCAAAGCCGTTCACTCCGCCGATGCCAACGCTCCTCATGGTGACCTTGCCCAAGCTTTGGCTTCGATAGTGGTGTCCCTTTTGGCCTTTCCTCTGTTGTTGCTGTTGTTTGGTTGCTCCTCCTCCAACTGCGCCACTACTTCTCCGTATGTTTCGTATGGCAGCGACGCCTTTGCCAATGCCTCTTCCAGTGCTGTTGGCCAACGCGGCAGAGGCCTTGCCCAGAGCGGATCCCATTTTGAAGGCAACAGAAGAAGAGGAAGCAGAGGAGGAGGAAGAAGAACTTGAAGAGGAGGAATGAGTAGAGGCGGAAGGTACGCCTACAACATTTTCTTCTGCCTCCTGGAACTTGTCTTCTTGCCCAAGTCCAAGCCAGCCGCTGCTGTCGTAGCTGTTATTACGTCTCATCTTCGTTCTTCTATTTGTTGTTGTTGTTCCAGTTTTGCTTTGGTTTTTTTAAAAAAACGAAAACCGTTCTTGCAATGGGCTCGAGCTGCTACCAGTACTTGCAACTGACTGACTCTCGTTTCTCCCCTCCTCACAGGCAACGCCACCGCCGGTTGGCAAGAAGAAGAAAAGGCTACCTACCGCTGCGGCTATTTTTTTTTTCTTTCTGACAAGAATGAAAAGGACAAACAAACAAAAAAAAAAAAATTAATTTTTAGCGCCCCGATTGAGGGGTTGTTTTTAGAATTAATCTTTAAAAGGAAGGTAATTAAATTTCCATGGTTAATTGCTAAGGACGATGCTGGCCATCCCCCCCCCCCCCCTTTTGAAGGGATATGGCCACTTTTAGCAATGGTTAATCCCCTTTGGCTATTTCTCTTTCTTGCGTCCCAACAAACTCAACTTTCGTTTCTTCTTTTGCTTGGGAGCTTGAACTCTATCGGGATTTTGTCCTGTTTCGTGTTTGGCTTGTTCACCATCATTGGAGCTGCTGGCACCGTCTCCGTCATCCAGAGCGCTTGTCCTGTCCTCACTTTCTGCATCGCCATCATAAAGCCAGGCTGCTTGCATGTCCTGCTTCTTCTTCTGCCACTGTTTGTCCTTCATAAACTCGGGCTCAGAGAGAGCCATGAGGAACACTTTGTCGTCGGAGAGCAAGGTGGTACGAGGATGTGGGTTCGTGTAAACATAACGTTCAGCTGCTTTCTGATTGTCCACCAGATATTCGTCAAAGCATTCCCAATGGTGGCCCTCTGTTTGTTTTACAATTTTCGTTAGATAACATCCACATTGGGGAAAGAACAGATCTTTGGGAATTTTTACCCTCATCTCCTTGTTTGGTTTTCTCGGCATCCGAATCCTCTTCGATCTCTTCTTTGTCATCATCGCTGCTGTCGTTGTCGCTGTCGGAATATTCCGCTGATGGCGCGTGACGTTCACTCTTTGAATTCTTCCTGCGATAGAGTGCCACCGCTAGGCCTGATTTCTGTGTCAACATACGACAGAACAATTTCTTAAAGGACTTTCCCACCAGCCCTGATGGCACAGATACAGCCCAAAGGTTACAACCACCTTGAAAACCTCTTAAGTTAATAACAATTTAACAATGAGAGAGAGAGAGAGAGAGCCTTACAAAGACGTTCCATCAACGTAGTTCCGCAACCCGTCAACAGTTTGATCATGTGCAACATGCGAGGACTCCAAAAGAGCTACAAAGAAAACATGATTCGAATAAGCCGTTCGCTGCTGCAGATGTAAACAAGGATACCGAGTTTTATACGCACTTGAATCAAAACAGAATTCATGAGAGAAGGGGTGTAGAGGCGACCTGCAGCAAATGGACCCAAAAAGTTATAAGTGCTGTGGGGTGACGTGCTGTACAGCTTGGCGAGCCTCTTCATGTATGTGTCTGTTGTTTCTTCTTCCGAGAAACGCATGTTTTGGGCATCGGCTTTTTCCATCAATCAACATAAACGAGCATGAGTAAAAACATTTTGGGAGGGGAGGATAATGAGAGAAATGAAAGAATAAAGAGAGTAACAAAGGAAAATTACCAATAGACGTCAGCGCAATTTTCTCCGGCCAAAAGGCTTGAATCGTTCGCAACGTGAACAGCTTCTCAGCGTCTATCAATGTCTTCTCTTCGGAGGAGGAGCTCTCATTGTCGTTGTTGTTACTAGATGGTTTGTCCAAAATAATGATTCGACCGGCCTTTGCAACTCCTGCACGATGCAAGTCTCGCTCCTCGAGGCCGCTTCCTTGTACGAAGTATATGTGAGGAAATAGGGACAGTTTCACCCAGAGTTCGGATGCTGGAGGGATAGGGCTGAGTATCACGATTCTTCGAGGAAAGCGAATGTTACGCCCTCGCAATCCCAACACCAACGTTTCCAGACCCACGCGCCATCTGTTGTTGTACCGAGAAGAGTTGTTTAGTTGCAAACAGCTTCAGACAAAGAGACCATAACATCAAATGAAGGTAAATGCCAGCGATGCAAGATCAACGAACCCAATGAGCAAGACATGGTTTTCGAAGCGAATGATAGGGACAATGGGTGGAGAGTCGCCTTCCAGAATAGCGTTATAAGGTGGATTCAGGTAGAACAGAGATCCCCATATATCGTCCCCAGCTGATACAAGGATCAGTACTGACAGAGGGAGAGAGAAAAAGGAATATACAAACTCGATGGGCGCAAACATCTTTTGCGCAAAGCAGTCCAAACGTCGATTTTGTGGAAATTATGCTGCGTCAGTTCCTCCATGCTCAACGTCGGCTGGGATACCACCTCAATCCTACTTCCCAGACCAATCTATGCTTTGGTATGAATAACAACAGGGCCAATAATAACGAAACGAGCACAGAGGGCGAGAACGTACATCGACCAGATATTGGGGTTTCATAATGGCTCTCGCGATGGCTCTCCTAACGTGTAGAGCCGTTCTTCCTGGTTTGTTGATGTTTGTTAGTTTTTCCAGCTCCACTTCCTTTAACATCTTCTGCACAGCAAGTCGCTTTGCCGCCTCGTCCCCACTGTCATCTGAGGTAGCTGGTATTTCTTCAGCGGCAGTGCCTGGCGGGTTCTTCTCTCCCGGGTCGCCACCTAAGTCGTTCAAGGCAGCGAGCGTCATTTGAGTTTCTTTTCTTAGCAGGCGTCTCATTTTTCTCATTTTGTTATCATTTCCTTGATACTTGGCTTTCTTTGCCAACAGGATATCGTGAAGATCGATGGCTTGCAACACATCACTAGAGGGAGATATCACAGCAGCCATCTCACCGCCTTGAATCACGTACTCGGTGGGGAGCATGACCAGAGCTCCTCTTTGGTTGGCTATTTGTACATTATTCTTGGCGTCTTTTAACCTAACTGTGGAGTTCTTCATCGAACCCAAAAGAGTTGGTCCTCTAGAGGTCTTAGCTGAAGGGTCTTCAATGGTGTCGTTGAGGAGCGACGGATTGACGCATTCTACTCCTAGCAAAAGTACATGGTAGTATTTGAACAGCAACTGCGAGTCATAAGAAAATGGGATGTAAGATAAGGTTAGAGCAGGAAGGCTGGAACGAATCTGGCGTATTGCACCTTTGCTGCCTCCGAGAAATGTAATCCTTTGAAGGAAAGTGGCAATTCTTCCAGCGCATAGAGCTGGTTCGCTGTTCCCTTTACTGTGCCATATGCATCCAGGTTGTAGGTTTAAAAAAACCACAGAAACATCAAGTGAACAAAAGTCATGAGGGGCTTTCAAATGCAAATCAACAACAAATATAGAAATAAACCATATTCTTCTTGCCACCCGCCTCGGCGCCGCCGTTTGCGTCTTTCCATGTTATTTGACTGGGGAGCGCTGACCCTCAAAAGGTTTGTTAGAAACGTGGAGAAGCCTGGACAGTGGCAACTTTGAGCAAATATAGCCTATCAGTCATAAGGGAATGAGTAATGGTTTTGAATAAACATGCCGAAAAGGAAAAAATCGTAATGTAAAGAGCATCACACCATGTTAATGCTATTAGAAGAGAACAGCACGTCGCGCCCCCTTATCAACGGCTAGATTGATTGAAGAGAAATGAGCTCACCACAGAGACATTAAAATGTGGGGCTGGATATAAAGATAGTTACAGTGCTAATGGTGCCTGGGTCGTTTTGTAGCTGTAAAGCGACAGGAATGTCTGATGAATAGGCCTTCACGGCTAGGTACGTCAACAATGAAACTGGTCAAAGCACGGTTAACATTACTTTAAAATTAGGGGAAAACATAAAATCAAAAAGGAAAGGGAGAATGTCACCTTGGTCGGTGGATCCATCAGCAGAGGAACCGCTGAAAATATAGCAATATTCTGCATCAGAAAGCATTGCTCTCTTCAAGTCGGAATCACTCTGAAAGGGCGGTAAGAAACTTGAATCAATAATTTAGAATAACTACGGCGTACAGTGGGTGAGCCCTGCAGGTAAAACAAGCGGTGCTTATACTTTGACTTTTTAAGAAGCACTTCCATGTCAGGACTTGGTTTGTTTGACGTTAAGATAACAGCTTGCATGACGTTGGCAGAAGGATTAAGTTCCTTTTATCACAACTGCCAACTTAGAAAGCGAGACAATTAAAGAATAACATGTGCAAAGAGATTACCGACCTCATTGAATAACTCCTCGACAGTTTCAATATCAGGCTCCTGACCCAGAAACACAACGTGGAGAGGAGGACGGAACCAGCGCTTGGTGTATACGCGAAGGAAGTAGTCCTTGCTTTGCGCCATTACATTGAAGAACTTTGCCAGTTGGTAAGGCAGAAGAATGTAGGATAAAATAATGAGCACCACAACAGCCATCTTGCCTTGATCTGTAACCGGGGTTATGTCACCATAGCCTACAGTGCTGTACGTCTTTTCAAAAAGTAACTATACAAGCCAAATACGTGGATAGCAACACAAAAAGGGGATGGCACGTACGACAACGATGTACCATAATACAATATGAAAGTCCAATTGAAAACCATCCCATAATTCCTCTATCAATTGCACCAGTGCTGTACTGATAAATACAAGACTCAGCATCATTATTGCTATCTTGAGTGCTTGTCGTGTAACAACTGGGGTGAAAAAGCCGTCAGCACCAAATTGTAAGACAAAAGCACTGAGCGTAGAGAATGAGAGAGAGAGAGAGAGAGAGAGAGAGAGAGAGAGAGAGAGAGAGAGAGAGAGGGAGGGGAGGGTGGTTAACACACGATCTTTGAAAAGATAAGCAGCCCGGACTGTCCGAACGACTCGTAATGCCCTCAGCATTCTTAACGGAGTAAATCGAACGCTCGTATTATCAGCATATGACCACGTGATCAACGAAACATAGACCGGAAGAACCGTAAGAAAATCTATGATCGACATCAGGCCAAAGAAATGCTTCACTCTAAGGCGATAACGGTTATAAGAAATATCAGAAAGAAAGAGAGAGAGAGAGAGAGAGAGAGAGACATACTTGTTGCGGGCTATATACATGAAAATGGCGTAATCAATTGTAAAGCAGGTAGTCATAGCGACGTCCAACATGAACAGCCACAAAGGGATCGTCTCATAGTAGGTGGTCGCGGCATAATGTATCAGGGACAAGAAGGTGATTACCAATTGAAACAAGTTCTAAGAAGGATTATGCAGAACGTAAGTCAGTTAATATTCTTTCTTTTAGCTATTGATGATTAAAACAAGTCACCCAAATATGAGAGAAAACAGTTTCATTCATGAGATATCTTAGCTTCTTCCTGAAACGATGCTCTTTGATCCAAAATGAAGCGGTCTTCTTCATAAAGGGCAGGTAACATGGCGTCCGTTTGACACACCAGAGTAAACAGAATAGAAGAGGAACAGCCACCAATGGTATTCCCAACACTATCCAAATGATCATTGTGTCCTCCCAAAAGTTGTCGAAGGGATCATCATTGTCATTCGCCCTATATGCTGTTATAGGTGGAGGAGGAGGTGGGGCTGCCATACTAGTTCTTCACTGTCAAACAACAAACTAAAATACCAACACCAAAAGGACAGTACTCCGAATCCTTAAAAGTTTGGTTTCTTCAACCGTCAACGCTTTAAAATAGTATTGAATAGCTCATTCAGATTTAACCGTACCGTCAACCATTTTGAGCTGAAACAACTGCAGCAGCAGCGAGCTGGATCTGCGTTTCAAAGCTGCCAACAGTCGCGTTGTCCTTTTAAGGGAGGTGAATTCCGAGTGAAGCGCCAATCGGCGGCGTCCACTCGGCCTTCCTCTACCTCTGCCTACCTTACCGATCTTAGCCAATGCAAGCAAACGAAACATAAAACTTTCTATTTACCAAGGCAGCGGTCTCACATCAAAGGTGTTTCCATAGTTTCAAGTGTAGACATAGCAACATACAACAAGGTTCACCAGAAAATAATTACCATGGTAACAGGTTTTTTAGAGTTTGGATAAATGTCGACTTTTCCTTTTTTAAAAAAATCAGTTTGGTCTACAAAAAAAAAAAGAACAAAAGGAAGAGCAGAAGAACACGCTGATCGTTGTTAGTCACAAGTTTTTGCACAGGCGCATGATCTTGGTGAAAAGATTGGTATGTGATACACGAATTATTTTCATTCAGTTTTTTGTTCACCAACAGTGTTCCCAATTGTACCTGTTTGGTTCAAGATTTAATTGGCACCTCTCTCCCTTTTGTTGTGGCTGCAAAACTATGGTGACAGACCAGGACAGTTTTTGCCCGTTTCCCAGCTTCCCTTTATATATAAAAAACCTTTACCTAAATTTTTAGGAGGTCCAATTTCTACAAAAGCATGAACCCATAAGCCATTCACTAATTAGAAATTATCCAATTTCTACATGAGGGGCTACCCTTATTTTTTTTCCTGCAAGTGCAGCGTTATCCCCCTGGCACAAAACTTGGTTAGCTCCCTTGGTGTTGTCAGCAAACTGAAACGACGGCGGAGCAGGACAGTTCCTTCAAAGCGAAAAAGAAAAAAACATTTACAATACCACTTTAAAGGGAAGGAGAAAGAGAGCAGAGAGCAGAGAGCAGAGAGCAGAGAGCAGAGGGAGCGTAACGAGTTGGCTAACGATAGATAATCATATCAAGGAAATAAACTTTTGCAGCTGTTCAGGAGGCACTCGCACGTTGAGGTCTTGCAACAGCCAGTTTTGCTGTTTGAGGAACCGCCACTCTGCCATTTCTGTTTTGACTGTCAAAATGCCATCAGAGCTGATGGCCGCGTTCTTTCCCTCCAAGCTCGATCCAAACAGAGTCGCCTCTGCGATTTTGTACCGCACAGTGGTCACCCCGACGTTGTTCTCAAGAAGAAAAGTGGCCCTGAGCGTCGTCTCCTTGGTGACGGGCACTGGAGGGAGGTCCGACGTGAAGAGTGATACTTTGGGCGGAGAAGAGGAGAGGTCCTTGGTGAGCTTTATCGCGAAAAAAGAGTGTGAGCCGTTATCATCCACCGTCAATATTCCGTTCCAGAAAAAGGAGGGCGTGTTGCTTTCCATCTGTTCTCTTTTGTTCTTTTTTTCTCTCTTTGGTTTATTTGACGACAGATAGGTTCGTGACGACACGTTATAAACAAGCTCCTCCCCTCCCCTCCTCCCCCTCCGGTGCGCCTCCACTAGTTACTTTCTTTCACCAAAGGGACGTACCGCACTCCCATTATCTTTTTGGTGGTTACGTTGCCGTTTTTATCCTTGTCCACTTGCAATAGCGTTTGCTCAGACTCTCCCACTGGAATCACCAATCTTCCTCCTTTGAACGATGTGCCCATTTAGTCATCAAATGAGAGAGGAGAGGGAGAAACAAGTTACCGTTTTTAAGTTGTTGAACAAGAGCTTCAGGAAGCGTGGCAGCAGCAGCGCCCACATGTATACAATCAAAAGGAGCATCAGCAGGCTCGCCCGTCCATCCATCACCTTCCTTAAGGTCCACCCTCCCTGACTCCAAAAACAGAGGACAATCCTTCTTCAGGTTCTTTGTGCTCCACCGAACCAAATGGCCGAGTCGGTCAATGCCAATGACCTTTCCTGTCTCACCAACCATGTGTCCCAAGCATGCACAAAGATAGCCACTGCCTGAACCCACGTCTAATACTTTTGCACTTTGAAAATGATATATCAGCCTTTTGCCTTCGAGAGGGAGAGAAAACAGAATACGAAGAGAACAAGACGAGAAAGAAAAAAGAGTGAGAGAAAGCAAGAGAGAGAGAGAGAGAGAGAGAGAGAGAGAGAGAGATAAAAGGAAGCATTACCCAGGAACAGCATAGTCTTTGAGAAGCTCGAGACACATAGAGTGCATGTGTGGCGCTGAGATAGTTTGACCTGCAAATACGTATCAATACAACGTCGTACAAAAAAACATCGTGAGATAGAATGAGGTTACAAACAAACCTGAGCCAATGCTATGAGGACGATCGAGGTAGGCCTCCTCAGGACTGGCTGCAAAGTGGCCTCTGTCCACAGCTCTCATGGCCCGCTCCACTACCTCTGATTGTACAATTCCATACTCTATGGCGCAACAGAGAACACAACAGCAACGACAACAAAAATACATTATTGCGGTTGACTTTTTTTTTTTTGCAAACAAAACAAAAAAAAAGAAGAAAAGAAAGACCGAAGTGAGGCCACCACGACCGAGCGGTTTCTTTTTTCAAACCTTTCAGTCGGTCAATGAGTTCATCGTTGGAGGTCCCTTCTGCCCTGTATGAATACTCCATCCACCGTTGTTGTCTTTCCTCTAGAGGACCTTTTTGTATGTAAGCTGCTGCTGCTTGCTGCTACTGCTCGTACTCTTTTCTCTCTCTTGTGTGTTTTTTGTTCTATTTACAAAATAAAATAAATTTATTTTGTTGTTTGTTTCTAATAGGATAATAGCTGCATATACCCCTTGGGTAGAGGAGGAGGAGGAGGACGGGCAAGGAGGACGCCTTCCTCTCTGCCTCGCTTTTGCCTCTACATGTGATCCTGGACAGAGACATGATGCGAAATCAACGCTTGCACGCCACGCCGCGGCCCTCTTCTTATTCCTCTTGTGGACCATCAGCACCATTCTGTCTTGTTTTTGTGATGGTGTGTTTTACTTTTGCATTGGTCCCGTTTTGTCTGGACAGGCAAACTTCTTTGTTTCCCTCAACTAGCCAGTCTGTCGCGTTTGCCACTAGCAGTGTTCCTATGAAAGAGCTCTGCCGGGAACAGTTCGATTCTTCTTCTGCTTTTTCTGTGTCTTCTTTCTTGTTCTTGTTCTTGTTCTTGTTCTTGTTCTTCTTCTTCTTCTTCTTCTTCTTCTTCTTCTTCTTCATGTTCTTGTTCTTGTTCTTGTTCTTGTTCTTCTTTTTGTTCTTCTCCTGCTTCTTCTTCCTCCTCCTCGTTTCCCATTGGTTGCTAACAATAACAACGCAGCTGCCCCCAGATTGCTGTAACAGAAACGGAAGTTGAATGCGACTGTGATACTGACACTAAAGGCCATGAAAGAGACCAGCGGCGTGCTGCCTTGTCTGCCGCTGCTAATAGAGCTTCTATTCCTGGCATGAAGTATCATGTAAAAGAAGAAAACGAGATAGTGGCAGTGCTATGGGACAGTCAATGGGGTAATCCATTCTACTGGGGCGCTGGAGATGTACTTACCTGCTTTTGCACATTCGCTTTGTTGCTATTCTCTTCGTTCTTGTTGACAGGGGTTTATTTTTACAACGGTAAGGTGGTGCCAATGCCAAACTATGCAGGCTACGTTATTCAAAAGACGCAATGCCCTATCAAGTGCACGTTCACCATGGAGCGAAGCATGATCACCATTGCGGATGTTGTCCTCTTCGATCCATGCATGTGGGGCACGGACAGCGAGTGGAAGGAACGACCACCGTTCCTCCCGGAGAAGAGAGAGGGGCAGAGCTGGGTATGGTATGCCTACGAGCAAGAACATTACTTTAGGTTGTTGGGCAGTCAACCTTACTTGCAACTGTTTGACCACAACATGACCTACTCGCAACATTCATTCGTGCAAATAACGTTCATGTGTGCATGGGGCTCTAAAGAGTTTGAGCATCTGCGACTACCGCCGCCTCCAAAATCCTCTGACTTAAAGGTTGTTTGTTTGTTATTGTTTTTGTTATTGTTTTGTTTTTGCTTTTTCGTTTTTTTGTTTACTGGTAAGTGCATCAACATGAGTAGGTGGCTTTCATTGCGAGTAATTGTGCATCGGGTGGAGCTGCAGAAAGGACTGTATTTGTCAAAGAGTTAATGAAATACATTCCAGTTGACAGGTAAGGTCTGCTCTCTCTCTTTGCGTTTAGCTAAAGACCACTCACTGATTAAATATGAACCCGCTGCAGTTTTGGTCTCTGTCTGCACAACAAAGACCTTCCTGAAGGTAAAGGCTGGCATACTTCTTTCGGACAAATGATGGACATAAAGATGGATACCATTGCCAAATACAAATTCTTCCTGGCCTTTGAGAACACGGACCAAGTAGAGGACTATGTCACAGAGAAGGTCATGAATGCGTTATTGGCAGGCACCCTTCCAGTCTACCGTGGAGCTCCCAACAGTACGTATAGTTGCACTGTCCTATTCCTTATTTGAAGCTTTGTTGCAAAACAAAAAAAAGTTGAGGATTGGTTGCCTGGAGAACATTCCGTCATCAATATGAAAGACTTTGCGTCAGCGAAAGACCTGGCGGATTACTTGCATTTCCTTGACGAACATCCTGAAGAATATGACAAGTATTTTGAATGGAAGAAGAAGCCGTTTCGTCCTGGCTTTGAGGATCTCTTAGCAGGATGTGTATTCTACGCCGAGTGTCGGTTATGTCAAGCCGTACGAGCCCTGCAACAACAATCGAACGTTCCTCGTCTACAAGGTAAGGTCTTACTTTTTAAAACAGGGTCCCCGTTCTTCAATCAAACACTGAATGGCAATGCCTAGCAAGCAACCTACCTGAAGGAGAGGTGGATGCGTATGCGCTAGAGTTCAACACCATCGATAATCGACTACACCTGACAGATGATTCCGTGGTGGTGCCTCACTCTACATCCCTTGACCTGACCAACAATTATACATTGATGGCTTGGATCAACCTGGGAATGATCGGTGATGGGCGTATCATCGACAAAGCTCGTGCTGGCGACATCGATGGCTACGAGTTTGATGTACTTAAGGCTGGTGGGGGCACTGGTGTCTTGCGATTATGTGCTGGTAAGCGTACAAACATTCTTACTTCTGTTCAGCTTTGTTTTTACAACCAGCTCCTAATGATCCCCTATAGCTCAATCTTGTTTCTTAGGGAGCAGACATTTATCCAAAGGGTTATGGTATCACGTTGCGGTTACGTTCCAACACGAGCTCAACCTAAGCTCCGTTCGCTTCTACGTGAACGGGCAGCAAGACCCCAAAATAGGTGCGCCCCAACACGCCACCACCTCCAACAGCCACGCCGTCCGCTTCGCCGGCGCCTCTGTCGGAGCCACCGCCTATCGCCCCGTTCACAAGTCGGGCACATTCACAGGACTGCTGGACGACCTCTCCATTTGGAACAGGTAAGTAATATTTCGTAAACACGGCACCTAGCAGATGCAGCATCCGCCCCAACATTCGTATTGTGAGGTTACTCACTGATGTGTGATTTTTAATACAGATGTCTCGCTGAGAAAGAAATCCGTGAAAGCATGTTTAAACGGCTGACTGGGCGGGAGGAGGGTTTGGCTGGCTATTGGGGTTTGAACGAAGGATCAGGACATAGGGTGAGGGATCTCTCCCCGTTTCGGAATCATGGGAGGGTGGTGGGCTCGCCAAGGTGGCTTCCTGCCATCACCAAACCTCTACTGGACATATCGCGCGTGGAGAGGATGTAGATAAATTTGGTGGTTTTACTTGTGGTTTACTGTTTGAACATTGCGTTGGTTGCAAACAAAAAAACAAACAACAAACAAACAAACAACAAAAACTCACTCCGGAGGAAGAAGTGGAGGAAGGAACAAAAAAATAATAAACAAAAGGAGCAGAGAATGATTTTCAAGAGACAACGTCCAGCTCTTCGTCATTGGGGGTTGGTGTTTGTGGCTTGGCCTCGCTCTTCCGGTCAGCAGGGAGGCTTTCTTCCGTCGCCAACGAATGCTCCTTTTCTCCTTCCGAGGAGGACATGCTTCTAGAGTTGTCTGAAAGAGACGCTTCTTTCTTGATGGAAGAGGAGAGGAGCGAAGAAAGTGATGGCAAAGAAGAAGGAAAAGTTGGTGCGGAAGGAGAGAACGAGATCGGCGTTGAAGGAAGAGGCTTGCCTTTGGTTTTTGAGATAGCAGAAAGGGAATTGGTGTCAGGGGAGAGCTTTTGGGAAGGGGTAGGATCGGCGGAAGGTTTGAAAGAGGAAAAGGAAGGGCCAGAAGAAGATGAAGATTGGAGGTGCTTCACTAGAACATGCATTTGGTCGGAAACTTTTGTATGAGGTACTGAATCAAGAACCCTTGCATTTTGTCCGTTTCTATCCTCAGCAAACTCTGTGGCCTCTTTGAAGATTGGACGAAGCGTGACCACTGAGTCTTCAGTGGCAATGAACGAAGAAGACTTAATCGGGGCAACCACATTTGTATCAGAAGAAGGAGTAGAGTTATCCCCCAAAATGAAATCGGATATACCGGACGACGATGAAGATAGAGAGCTGCTTCCAGCACTTCGTTTGAGAGGCGATGGTAATACAGGAGCGGAAGGAGAGGATGGCGAGCCTTTAGGTGAAGAGGAAACCTTGGAGGAATCCATATCCCGCTTAATGTTGCTCGTTTTGGGTTTGGCATTTCGTTTTGTGACGGTGGCAGTTGAGGAGGACGCAGAAGTTGTGCCTGGCGCACTGGTTGAAGGAAGTAAGGTGGGAAGGTGAGAAAGGCTTTTGACATGGGAGCTCATTTTCTTCCTGAGGGTCTCTCGTATCTGGGCTTGAAGCAGGTTGGGAGCCAAGGTTTGTTGGCCTGGTTTTGATTTGGTACTGTTGTTTGCGTTGTTGGGCAGACTTTTGGAGGCGGATGGAGACTTGGTGGAGGCAGCGATAGTGCTGGCTGTGGTACCAGCCGTGACAGGAGGAGGCATTACGGAGGAAAACGTGAAGGAGGAAGAGGGGGATGCTAGAGGAAGACCTTGTCGTGAGGCGAGAGATGAGGTCTGAGTGCTTCTGGCTGCGTTTAATGTCAGATGAGGAGGAAGGTTTGCAGAGTTGGTGATGGCTGTTGCAGTAGTAGTGGCACTGGCTGGATTAAAAGCTGGATTAAGAACGGGGGCACGAAGGCTCGCAGCTTGTACTCGCTGCTGTTGTACGGACTGCTGGAGTTGTTGCTGTTGCATTTGCTGGAGATAACTTAGTTGTTGGGGGGTAAGTACACGCGGTGCAGAAGACAATTGGGCTGCTAATGCTGCCATTTGTGCTGGTTGCTATTGTTGGAGAGGTAAAAGTGAGACAGAGATTTCGTAAAGACATTAATGAACGCACCAGTTGAGCAGCAGTCTGTTGTAAAGCAGCAAGCTGCGACTGAAAAGACAGTTGAAGTTGGTGCTGGAAAAGAGAAGGCATGGCGGTAGTCGTAGGAGTTCGTGCGGAAGTTGGTTGTTGGGTGTTGGAGAATGGAATGGAGAATTTGGGTATCGCGTTGAACGGATTCATGGCTGATTGAGAACCTGCCTGCGAAGGAGAGGATCCCTGAAGTGTCATTGCAGAGGTTGTTGTAAGTGGAGTCTGAATAGTTGGTAACATCGCACGTTGACCTGCTGTTAACGCCGAGACTTGTGACGTTGGCCCAGAAAAACCTTTTGAGGGAGTTGTGGTTGTGCTGCTTGTAAGTTTGTTATTATTGTTAGTAGAAGGAGATGTTCGCTTTGGGGTTTGTTGGGAGCTAAGTGTAGGTTGAGTTTTCTGTTGTTGTTGTTGTTGCTGGCGTGGCTGAAGGTAAGACTGGGTAGCAGAGGAACCAATATCAGAAGAAGCAGAGCCACGAGCCTTGTTGTTATGCTTTTCGGAGCGTTCCTTCAACTGCCGGGCCTCAAAGGTGGGATCCAAGGCAAATGGAAGCAGAGCCTGTTGCTGCGAATCTGTAGTGCCCGTGTTTTTGAGCTGACAAAGCATGGCGTGTCGTTGTTGGTAGAATATGTAGTAAGCGGTGGCCACGTGAGTGGCGCATCTCTTCCATGTTCGTTGCGCTTGGGGCAAGGCAGCCATATCGCTTATTGCTGGGCCAGTAACTACCACCGGCACGACGTTATTGCCACTGTTGTTGTTATTGTTGAGTCCCTCCGTATTTTTGGTTGCAGCGGCTACACCTGGGGCGGTCAGTCCAATGGATGGTTGAGAGAGCACCTGCTCCGATGAGAGGCCCTTGGTATAACGAGGATCAGTGATCATAGTTGGTCCCCCTGCTGCCTGTTTCTGCTGAGGTATTTGAAAAGGCACCGCCACAGAGGAACGGATTGGGCTAGGAGAGCCTTGTTGCATGTGTAGGTTGCGCTGAACAACAAGGGGAAGCACCGATGGATGACCTAATGAAGAATGGTTGCTGGGGAGTGGTTCTGTTTTGGAATGGCAGCGAAAGAAAGAATTAACATCAAGAAAACTTAGAAGTACTGCCATAACTACAAGTAACAAAGGTACCTGAACCATCGTTTTCGGTAAGGTCAAGAACTCTTTTGGTATTTACGACACTCGCAGGTTGTGACTTGTCTACAATCACGTTTGCAGCTGTTGAATGAATTTGCCATGTTGAGTTGCCAAAAATATTCAAGAGTAATAACGATGCGTACCGTTTCGTTGATATTCTAAAGCTAACATGCTCTCTGCCAACTTCATAAGTGCCTCCGCTCCAGCTTCCTCTTGGGGTAAACTCTTTGTAGCCCCGATGCCAAGGTCACTCTTGCTCCTCTTTTTCTTCTGTTTCTTCATTTTCCTTTTGTTTCGTTTGTGCTTTTTGGAGCGAACGGTTTTAGAATTCACACGTGTGTGATGATCCTCTTCCGCTTCATTTTCTTCCAACTCAGAAAAAGAGGAATATGAACTCGTAGTACTGTCGCTTGCTTCACTGTCACTGTCGCTGCTCTCACTCGACTTCCTTTTACGTAACTGCATTTCCGAAGGAGAGAAAGAAAGAGAGATCAGAAAATAAGATAGCGTTACATATTCGAGCAAAGGAAAGGCACAATCAAAAACAAAACGTTTGAGAGACGAAAGCAAGCGAAAATAGAGAAGAGCCAAAAATGATAAATAATAAGCCAATAACATATGAAATGGACAAAATTTGAAGTTCGCACCATAACAAGACAAAAGAAGAAGCAAACGAGAAAGGAACAAGAACGACAGGATACCTTTTTAGGGGTTGAGCCGTGGTCGCTTGCTTCTTGCCCGCGCAGAGAAGAGGGTGAGTGACTCTTACGACCCCTCTTCTTGGCACGGGGGTTGTGTCTGGAGGTGAACATTGGCGGAGAGATGGCAGGAGCCTCGGGCGAGAGGCTCGGGCTCTGTTTCCTCCTTCGCAAGACCATTCCGGTGCCCTCGGACGACGCGGGCGAAGTACCATTGACCTTGAGGGTTTTCCTTCTAGAGGTTCGCTTCGAGTGCCTTGAGGTGTCTTCCATACCTTTCTTTTAACAAAACGAAATGACAAAAAACATAACTAAACCATCAAAAACATGGAAGGGAAGCAAGAAAGAAAACGAACAAACGAAAGGAAAAAGTAGCAAGCAAAACATACCTTTTAGTTGTAGACTTGAGAGCCGTGTAGTGCAAATAGTTCAGCGCATCCGCTACTGGGTTTTTGTGTTTAGAAAAGAACTGCAACTTCGGCAAAGCCACAAGAAAAACAAAAGAATAACAAAGAGGAAGATTTGAAGAAAAAAAGCTAGTAGCAACAATGGTTTACAAAAAACAAAAACAAAATTGAAAGGAAGTAGTCAAACAAACAAATAAAAACAACTTCCAAAGTCTCCAACAGAACAAAAAATAACAAAGGAGGTTGGGTTAGAAGACAAATATTCTTTCCTCCTTCTTTCCGTCGATCAACGAAGGGAAGGAGAGCGAGAGTTGGGGGGTTGCTTCCCCGTTCTTCTAACTGACGCTGTTCTTTCGTTTGTTTTTTGTTTTTTCTCCGCGTTTCGGTGCGTGTGACCGAGGCCGATTCGTGGTTGGTCGGTTGGTGCGTTGGCTTTTGGAAAAGGTTTACTTAACACAACTCACAAAAAAGTACAACAGGGGTTGATTGGTCGACTTTTGCTCATAAACAGTTTCTCGCCTTGGCTTGATTGGTCGGAGCTGACCAACCAGCGGTTGGCCCCAAACATATGACGGCTCGTCTTTTGCTTGGCAACCTAGAAGATCTGTTCCGATAAATATGACGTCATTATCTCTACTTTAGGTCTTGAGATTGATTGGTTGATTAGTTCTTGCAGAGACACGTGCGAGTCAATTTTTTTTAACCGGCCGCTTCTGATTTTCTTGAAACCAAATAACAAGAAACGACCCTAATTAGCCTTGCTGTTCTTTTTGTTCCTTCTCTTGCTGCTGCTGCTGCCTGGTGATCCTACCTCTGGCTTGTTGTTGGGTTCAGTGGTCTTTGCGGCAGGGGCATCCTTGCGAACGGCTGCCCCTGGTTGTTTGCCCTCAGGGACAGGAATCCTCACAAAGTGGATCGGTGCGGTCAGCCTTCCAAACTGGAAGCCAAAGGTAAAGGCCAGGATGGCGATCACCGAGAAGGACCAGCCCAAGTTGCGTTGGATCCACTTCTGCAAATGGTGAGAAGCAAAAACAAAAATTCGCATAAGCAACACGGATCACACAAGAGGAGGGAGAGGGGCGAGAAGAGCCCAGAGAGAAGGCGAAGGACGCACTGCAAATGGCAGAAGAGTCTGTGTAGTAGTGGCGAGGTAGTTGTTGCTATTTGCGAGAATTGACCTATTAGATACCTAGCATACAGATCACAGGAGGAGAAAGAGATAAAAAAGAAAGAATATGGCCACATACAACTTCTTTTGGAGCTCGCTGGGCATGGGTCTCATAGTAGCAATCTGCCAACCGACTTCACGGAAGGCTTGGAACTCACTCACTTGCCTTGGGCCTTGATAATCACGAACGGTACCATCTCCTCGGAAGCTACAGAAGGAACCAATTAGTTGGAATTATTTTTTTAAAAAAAAGAGGGAATGGCCTACTATTTGATGGTGGGATAGCCAGTGACCTTAAAGTCGTTGGCAATGGTAGGGTTGGTGGTGGCGTCCACCTTGGCCACGTTGACCTTGCCCTTCAACTCTGTAGCAAGGTCTTCCCAAATGGGGGCAAGGTTCTTGCAGTGGCCACACCACGGGGCAAAGCTAGTGATACGAGAGAGAGAGAGAGAGAGAGAGAGAGAGAGAGAGAGAAGCAAAGAGCAAACTAAGCAAAGACAGAAACTTGCCAAAGGGAAATACTTACAATTCCACAAACCACTCGCCCTGTGTGACTTTCTCGTAGAAGTTTGCCTCCGACAATTCAATAACGTCGCTGTGGTCACGGGTCTTGGGTTCCTCTATTTGTGCTCTTCTGCCCGGCTTGAAAGTAGGTCGGGGGGAGGGCTCAACGTTGTTCCACTTGCTCTCCACGTACTCCACGAATGTATTGACGTCGCGGCCTCCACGGTATTGCCTCATTTGGCCATTACGCAAGCTTGAATTGGAAACAGCTTGATCAGGAAGGCGCAAGAAAGAGAAGAGAAGAAAAGAAAAAGATGAAGAAACTCAAAAAAAAAAAAAGACTCACAGAAAGATTGTTGGATAACCGGTAACCTTGAAGGCAGCAGCCAATTCTAATTTTTTGTTGGGGTAAGGTTAAGTCATTTATAATCAAAAGCATAAGTGATTCTCCCTTTACCTTCTTCTTCCGTGGCATCGACTTTAGCCACGTTCACTTTGCCTTTGACTACAGTAGCAAATTCTTCCCATACGGGGGCCAATCGTTTACAGTGACCGCACCACGGGGCGTAGCTATTTAACGAATGGCTAGCATCAAAAGATTGTCGTGATAAAAACTTGGAGGGCTTCAACAAACGCACAATTCCACCATCCAGATGCCTGTGGCTGTTAGCTCGTTGAAATTGTCCGAATCCAACACAATCACATCGCTGCTCCGCACACAAGAAATCACTGCCAACAAACCCAAAAGAGCAGTCACAAGTATCGTCGTCGTCGCTTTCATTTTAATTTTTTGTCACTCGCTGCTTCAAGTTCCTCCCTCCCTCCCTCCCCCGCACAGGTAAATAATCAACACAAAAACCGACTTGGCACAACCACAAGTCTCTCCTCAAAACCCTTTTTCCCCCCCCCCCCCCCCCGCTTTTTAGGGCGTGTTGTCTCTGTGTTTGCAGCTGGGTTAATTAAAAGCTAATCTTGTCGACGTTCCCTTCTCCTCTCTCAAGCCTTCTCTCCGCCTGCTTAGCGGCGAACCAACACACACCACATCGCAGAGGCAGACCACACAGGACGGAAATTGCTTGGCCTGGTTGTACCACTTACCACCTCCTCCTCCTCCTCCTCTTCTGTGAGGGGGCGGTAGGGTTGCTTTGGTGCCGGCACCGTTGCTAAAAGCGAGTCGTCAGATGAGCCGTGATTAGGCACGCCGGAGAGCTGAAAAACTCCCTACAAAACTTGTTTTGTTGCCTGTAGTATATCTTCATTCAATGTGTTGGTCACCTTCGCTGGTAACAGTCATATTCAACACCTCGCTCGTGCCCTTGACCTTCTTTACAGCGTCATTGACCGGCCGATAGTTCGCAGGATCGATCAGAATCACCATCTCATACTTGCCCTCCTCCTCCCGTGTCTCCTCCTTTTCCAACGTCTTCAGCAAGGCCTGCCCTTCCTCCTCCCCCGTGCTCTCCAACAACTGCTGCTTGATGTTCTCCCCCTCGGACAGCGGCAAGACCAGCTTTAACCGCATGGGGGCACGGGCAATGGGGAAGTCGGGCTTTTCTTGCAACTTCTTGATGACGTCGAGGGCCTGAGACTTGGCGTTCTTGGTGGGGTTTACCGAGTAGTGGATGTCCCGCATGGCTCGTTCCACCAGGCCAACGGTCAAAGGTCGACCCGTCTCAGGGTTCACGCATTTTTCGGCCACGATGGTGGCCACGTCTCGAAACATGGAATCGAGTTGGTGCTTGCGTTCCTCGCCCGATACTTGAATTTCTCCTTTGTCCAAGATCTTGTTGGAAAGAGAGACAGAGAGAGATAAGTGGAGACTTTTGGAGGAGGAGAAGATGAAGAAGAGAAAAGATGTACGATTTTGGCAATCTCTGCATCATCTGTTGTTTTGAAAGCTTTCTTGAGATCTTGAATCTTGGCGGCTTGGCCTTTGCTCACATTCTCAAAGATAGTTGGAGACTGAAGCACCTCATCCAGGTTTGTTGTGCTGAAAAAAGGGTACAGCAGAAATTGATTAGCTTCATTTGCAAGCGAAACATGGTGATCAAAACATGTGCTACTCACATTTTTTTCCTCCACTCAACCACTTTGTTCTTGTAACAGGCTATCTCGAACCGTTTGCCGGCTCTTTTCAACCGCACGACTGCTACGTTTGTGAAGCGCACCTGATTAACCGGCGTAAAGATTTTGCCGCTCATAGTTTTGTGTTGGTTTTGAATGTTCTTCCAATAACGGTTCTTAAGCGTTAACACGCAGAACAAGGGGACCAAAAGGTTCAAAGAAAAAAATAGCTATTAATGGCTCTTTTGAAAGGAAAAATCCAAAAGTAACAAGTTTTACGAAAGTGCTGTACTCGGAGGGGTGAGCAAAGCAGAGGGAACACTGCTTTCTTACTTTCTTCTTCTTCTTAGTTGCTTATTGCTTGGTGCGATTGTGATTTTCTACGAAGTTTCTTCAGAGGAGGCCTCCTCCTTACGTCAGCCCCATCTTCACGCGGAGGAGGAGTGGTGCCACGACGTCGAGCACCTCGGCAAACAGGGTGGCCTTGGCAGAATGGAGGGGGGTGGTGGGTTCACACCGAAAGCGTTGGAAGACGTGGAGCTCGAAGAGAAGTTGGTGCTCATGGATTTTCCTACTTGCAATAAAGAAGTGCAGGACCACTATCAGTGTAAACGAAAGCAACTGGCCACTCCTGGTCGTTCATGCGAAAAAACATCTAAACATATGACTTGGTACACATACCGTCGTTGCTCCTTCTTTCACCTTTGCTACTTTTGTTTCTCACTTCTATCATTTTGAAATAATAAATGCAAGGTGTGTGTTGAGTTCTTTTTGTCCCGATGAAAGCCAGAGATTACGGCAGTGCTTGGGCGGTAAAATCCCACAGCTTGGACGAAGCGAGAATAGCAAGCCCTCTCGCATTCCTTGGCGTTGCCAAGTACTTTCTCTTCTCCTTTGATATTCATCTTCATCTTCTTGTTCTTGTTCTTGTTCTTCTCCTCCTTCTTCTTCTTGTTCTTCTCCTCCTCCTTCTTCTTGTTCTTCTTGTTCTTGTTCTTCTTGTTCTTCTGCTCTTCTTGTTCCTGTTCCTCTTCCTGTTCCTCGTTTTTCTTCCCGTTATTTTGCTGTGAAACTAACATTTTCTCTCTTCCTTTCACAGTGGCAATGGCGAAAGTTTGATCGATGTCTGATTCGACGTACAGAACAAGTGGAGAAGGAAGAAAAGAGGGCAAAAGAGGCGGAAGCCGCGCGTCAAGATCGCGAAAAGTAGTTATTCTGCTGGCCAACAGAATATACACAAAAAACACGCTTTGCTGAAGACCTCTTATTCATTAACAACTGCTACTTAAGGAACTCTAAGAGTACCTCCTTCATGCTTACAATCCCGACGAGCTCCTCCTTCAACCTTCCTCGTTGCGTGAAGACAACAAACACGCGATGGACGTGATGTTCCACCATTAGCTTCATCACACCTTCTAACGTTTTAGTTGGTGTGCAGTCAATTACTGGTGGTAAGTTCTCCTAATATTTTGGTGATTGTTACAGCTATTGATCAGAATGAGAGGCAGAGAGAGAGAGAGAGAGAGAGAGAGAGAGAGAGAGAGAGACAGAGAGAGGAGAATTAGAGAATAGGAAAAGAAGAGAACAGATACTTACCATCGCGTTCTTTTGTTGGACGTAAGTTAGAAAATCTTTGCATGGAATGAAAAGCAAGTGATTCAGCCAGTCATCGCCGCCAATAAGCTCTATATCCGTTGCACTGATCACACCCACGATTTGACCGCCTGCATTGACCACTGCCACCGCCGTTATCCCCTATTTCACACTTTAGTTCTTGAGAAGAAGACAACCATGCCACGATAAGAAGAAGGAGGAAGAAAAACAAGAGAGAGCAGCAAAAACACGAGCAAAACAACAACACAAACCGCGTACATGGTTTTGTATCAAGCGAAAGGCTTGTATGGTGGTGGCGTCCTCATCTACTGATATAACATGTGGCCTGCCGGGTTCGTTCAAATGGATGATTTGATGGACCAACCGCTTTGCTTTTTGGGGAAACTTGTCTATAACACGATATCAGAGAATGCCAAAGAGGACCAAACAAAAAAAAAACGCAAACGAAGTGTAAAACAAGAGGAAAACGATGAAGTAAACGGGAAGAGAGAAAGTTACCAATGTTGTCATACAGGAACTTGACCATGAGCGACTGCGAGATAATTGCATCAATGCGCTGCAAGTCTTGAGAGAGCACCGGCACACGAGGCACGCCCTGGGCCAGCACCACCAAAGCATCCCACGCCGTGGCGTTGCACTCCAATGGCACAACCTCATTCTTCCTCGACAAGTCCACAATGGGCTTAACCCTTTGCGCATGCCAGTAGGAGCGTTGCTTCTGCAGCTCTTCCTCCTGAAGGCGCCCATGGTTGTCCATGGCTGGTACGTAGTCTGCTATCTCCAGGGCCAGGGCCACAAGGTCATGAATGCTCACCATGCCGATGCAGAGCTTGGCGTCGTCGTCCCAAACGGGGAAGCCGTGGACGCGATGGCATGCCATCAAGCTGAGGACCTTGCTTGCTGGGTCGCTGGAGTTCACCCAGAGCACGTTTTGTTTTTCCCTGGGGATAGAGAGGGCCAGGCAAGAAGAGAGTAGCTGTTCCGCGGAGCTCTTTGTTTGCATTCTTTCGTTTCAAAAAAAAACTAAACCACGAACTTTTGAGTTCCTGCACCCGCCTGCCCCTTCCTAGTGTTGTTTGATTTTTCGCCAGTTTTCATACCTATCTTTGCGAAATTTCATATAACTCTATCCTGAAATTCCATTTGTCGACAAAAGAGGAGCGAAAAAAAAGAAGAAAGAAAACACCATCGCTCAGCGTCAATGTTGGAGGTGGCCTCCCCTCCTCCTCTCCGGCGGGAGTATACCGCTGTTAATGTGTTTGACTTTGATGGAACGCTCTTCCGATCACCCATGCCGTCTTCAAAGTTGTGGAATAGTCACTTGGTGACAAAACTGAGGATGCAACCCTCCGACCTTGGCTTTGGCTGGTTCCAAGAGGTGATTACGTTGTCTCCTCCTTTCGTACCGTCGGAGCCTTCCATCGATTGGTGGAACGAAGAGCTCCTCCAAGTAGTTAAGAATTCCATGGACGATCCCCAGAGTTATACCGGTTTGCCTCACGTGTACGATCTTCTTGCAACATAACAATTGAGGCTCATTTGCTTTGTTTCACGTACAGTACTGTTGACCGGACGCAGCGTGGCATACACTCAGGTCATTTATAATCTTGTGGAGCATGCTGGTCTTCGGTTCGACAGCATGGGTTTCAAGGACAGTGCCGAAAGGACTATTGACTTCAAGACCAGGTTTTTGGTGGAGGTGTTGAGGAGGGTGCTTCCGCAGAAGTGCTCAGGCGCACCCCTTCAGCTGAATATTTGGGAGGACCGGCCAAGCCAGGCCGCTCAGTTTAGGGCCTTCTTTCAGGGATACTCTGCAGAGTTACAGAGAAGGAGAATGAAGAAACTGAGCAAGAAGGAGAGGCGTAGAGCAGGAAAAGGAAAAGCAGAAGCGTCGCTGCAAGAAAAAGGAGAGAATGACAAAAAAGTACAGGGCAAAAGAAAACAAAACCCTGAAACGACCACCGGAGCGGTGAAGGGGGAGGAAGAGACGGTGGTAGAACACGAAGACGGAGAAGAAGAGACGGTATTGAAGGTAACGGTGCATGATGTCTATCTGGAAGACAAAGAAATGCTGCCAGAGCACGAAAAAGAAGTTGTGCAGCATTTGTTGGAAAAATATGGCGCAGGGTGGGAGCTACAACCCGACGTTGTGGAATACACGGCCGTGTTCCTGGATGCGGACTCTCGCCAGAAGCTCTTAACTCTGTTTCCTCCTCCTCTGGGTTGGGCCCCAAAGGCTGACCACATGACGATGACGTTAGGCCCTATCGTGCAAGGGAAGACCTTTAGGCATTACTTTTGCTATCACTCCAACTCCAACACTTCCGCACCAAGTCTTTCTTCCAATCGGAAGCAAGCTTACAGCAACAACAAAGAGAAAGATAAGGCAGAAGTGACAGAGAAAGACACGGGTTCAACTTCATCATCTACAGAGAATAAATCTCCACAGGACTTGATGACTGCTGGAGATAAAGATATAGGAGAATTGGAGCTGGACCACTTTGACACGGAAACAAAGGATGTTAACTGCGTTGCCTCCGCCAATGAGGAACAGCAAGAACAGAGTGCTTCAACGTTGGAAGAAAACGTCGGTGCCGCTTCCTCATCCCAGAAATGTATAGAGGATCCTAGATTGCAACATTACTATGCGCTAGAAAGACAAGTGAAAATGGAAGTAATTGCCCTCGGCCAAAGTGAACATGCTGCAGCCGTACTGGTCCTTACGGATGCGCCTACCAACAACGCTGTCCCGCACATCACTCTTGCTGTATCTCCCATCGGCAAGCCTGTGCACAGCAACGAAATATCTGAGTGGAGAGAGGTGGATGTGGAGGGCAAACTCGGACAAGTCATCTTCCGTCTACATGGTGGCAAGCTTCACCCTCCTCTTCCATCTCTGCTGCTGCATGGTGTTGAAGATTCCGAGTTCCCCTCATCAGCTCCTGTTTCTACGGAAGGAAAGAGAATTCTTCTAGTAGGCCGTGTTAGAGAACAAAAAGTTATAGGAGTTAGAAAGATAAAGAGAGAAGTAAAGTCGGCAACGGCAGAAGGAGCTTCGCGGGAAGTTTTGAAAGTAAACTACGGCTCTCTGTTAAAGAAACATCATCCAACTATTCAAGGAAAGCAGATTGCCAGTGCTGTGCCTCTTCTAAAGAGATGGATAGACGAAAAGCTGAAAGCTCTAAAGCCACAACCACCCGCTGAACAACAACAAGGCCAGGAGTTGGCCAGCTCATCCAATGATGCTGCAATCTTGTTGCAAGAGTTGGAAGAGTTTGTTGCCAAGTTATCATTGGCCACATAATAACTTGTGGCAATAGTTGGAAGAGTTTGTTACCAAGTTGAGTTGCCAACTCTTCTTCTGCTTGTTCTTTTTCTTCTGCTTGTTCTTTTTCACCTTTTGTTGTGGAATAGAAAAAAATAAATGTCGTAAAAGAGAGTCGAACTGAAGACAATTTATTGGGGGGGGACCCCCCCCCCACACTTTTTTAGGAAGGCTCGTAAAGGCCAAGGAAGGAAGAAGAACGCAGGAAGGATGGACCAGAAAGAAGAAGGAGGGCGGAAGCTATCGAGCCATATCCTTGGCATGAAGGTTCGTTTTGCAGGTTTTTTGTTGCGAGAAATGTTCTGATTTCTACACCTTTGCAATCATTCAGTTCATGCAAAGGAAAAAGGAAGCGGAGTTGCGTGAAGAGCGAAGAGCGGAAGAAGAACAGAAAATCAAAGATGCACACTGGGTTCTGGACGAGGCGATAGCTGATGGACTTACGTGAGTTGCCTATTTAAAATAATAGCATGTGGATTACTCATCTTTTTAAACAAATCTAAAAGCGTGATTGTTGACGAGAGAAGAAACGTAGGCTCAAAGATCAAAACTGGGCGACGTTCCTTTGGCAACTTCAATCCAACTATCGAGGTTTTTTTTCCTTTCTTTCTTGCCATTATTTATACCGCTTGTGGTGTTTACGTATTTGAATACAGCGCCTGCTATCAGGTAAATCGGAGGAGGCTAAACCTGCCACCGAAGAAGTAATTCCAACGTGGTCTGCAGTTTATCGTCATCGAGAGCAAGAGAAACAAAAAGAACTGGAACGAAGGTTCATTCCTCTTCGACTTTTTTATTCTATTCTATTTCATGCTCTATTCTGATCCTGCTTTCCCTTCTCATTGTATTCTCGTTGGCTTCTTGTTCTCGTTCTCGTTCTCGTTCTCGTTCTTCTTCTTCTCCTCTGCAGGAAAACGGTGTATGGAAGAGATCGGAAGCGGGCGTTAGCAGACAACGACAAAAAACAACAGAACAACGCTTCACCACAGCATAAAAAGTCTCAAACTCCACAGCAACAAAGACCTGGCAAGAGAAGCCGAACTTCCAGCGATTGTAAGTATTACCTTTAGCATTACTCTACATAACTGTACAGTCTTCTGATTGCGCTCTGCCCTTCATAACAGTTTAAATGGGGCGTGAAGCTGGAATACTCATTCAGGTTTTTTTTTTTTTTTTTTTTTTTTTTTTTTTGGAAATAGTTTATTGGCTATCTAGTGGGCTGGGCCGCTCAACCTCGTAGGTAGAATACCTACGGCACCGCTTACTGGCGTCAATGCCCATCGGGCAGAGTGCGTTGGGAGGCACATAGGTTGCTAGAGATCGCCTGTTACACGTTTTGAAGTTGGGAGGGTGTGGGGGGTGTGAGAGATCGCTTGTTCCAAGTTTTGAAGTTGGGATGGTGTGGTAGATAGGTTGGCTTCCATTGGAGGTGCAAAGGCAGATGTGTCATCCAGGCACGGATTCCGCTGGCAGTCCGCTGGCACCTGACCGGGCTGGCAGGTTTTAGGAGGTCTAACCTCCTGTGGGGTTTCCACTTTTTCGGGAAGGCCGCTCGGTTTTGTTACGAGTCGTCGAGGAAATGCAGTTTTTTGAGTTTCTCATTTCGCTTGAGGAAAATATTGGTCCTGGTGCTGTCGATAATGTGGGTGATGCTATTGATATCTTTGTTTTTGGTGCCGTGTACCGTTAGATAGTAGGGGAGTTCTCCTTTCCAAAAGTCGAGGTTTTTCACTTGTTGTGCCAACAAGGAGGAAATAAGGACGTTGTAGGTTTTGATATCTTCAGCATTTTGGTGGTAAGTTTTTGGGAGACAACACACGCGGTATAGAGGTGTTCAGTGGTTTCAGGGCATCTTTTACCATTCTTCATGCAGATTTTGCAGTATTTGTCCGCGTACAGTCGTTTAGATGAGTTATTTATGTAGTTACAGAGCGGGAGAAGTTCATATTTTGTTCGAATGAGGTGATTGTAATGTCGTGTGGAGAGGGGTGAGTGTTTTAGTTGTTTGTTGGCTTTTGGGTGTCTGTTTTTGAGGAGGTTTCTGATATCATGGTCTTCCCAAGTGCAGGCCTTTGGATTCCATATCATAGTTATGTCTTTTGGGAGAAGAGCTAGCGTTCGTAGAGGATGCAAATTGCACGCAGCAATTGTTCTTTGAGCTAGGGACGCTCGTTTGTCAGCCTCTCTATTAAGTAGTACTCGTTGGTCATAGTCATCTGGATGGAGGAGTTTTTGTTTGGTTATTTTCTCTTTCCATTCTTTTGATGTTTTCTTTTCCTGGCTCATTCAGGTTTTACCTGTTGGTGTTAATAAAATGACGAAGCATGCTTCCTCATTCTCGGTCGCGAGACGAGAGGGGACCGTAGTTGTCTTTTAACAACCGAGGACCCCTCAACCGGTACAAATAAGGAATACGAGAGAGACGGGAGTCTTTTTGGTGTACTTGCTCCCCCCCCCAAACTTTTATAAAGCAAAGCCGTCCTTCCACGAGAGAGAACTGGTCCAGAGGAAGCCACAAACACAAAGAGCGACTTGGGTTTTGGATTATTGTTGCTTACTTTCCGGGTGTATTTTTCAAGTAAAACAACGAGTTAGCTTGCTAGAATGGGCAAAGAAAAGAAAGACAAGGAAAAAAAAGAGGACGGCTCCAAGGATTCCGACGACGAGTCCGCCTTTATCTTGGACGAAAGTCCCGAGGCCATTCAAGTCTTTGGCATGAGCTACAGTGGCGGAAGGCTTCATGTCATTGGCAATGTCCCAAACTACGTCACTGGGGTGCTCAAAAAGTTTTGTCGAGAGAGACAAAAGGACGGGAACAAGCAGATTCAGTTCCTTCAATCGGCCGCAGAGAACGCCTGGCTTGGTGGCTCCGAGTACATCATAACCAAGTGTGACGACACCTACTTCTTCCGACTGCACGTGGCCATCTCTAGGGCTGTACTGCGTGACGGGTGGTCCAAGTTTGACGACCAAAAATATGGTGGCGCCGCTGGCATGGAAAACAACATGATCCTCTTCATGAAAGATCCCACAAAGTAAGAAAATCTGATCAATTCTGCTCAATACATTGTTCCTGCTTTTTTATTGAGCAATGGATAACTCACTGTTGTTCTGTTGGCGTGCTTTTTTTCGATTGAAACCTATTGTTCTGGAACGAGAGCGAGGGAGAGAGAGAGTGGTGAATAGAAGTGGCGTAAAGGGTTAAGAAGCAAACAAGGAATCAGCTTCCAATGACGAGAGTAGGGATGGCCTAATGCAAGCCACAGTGTTGCCGGTTGCTATTTCTATTGTCTTGACCATCCGCGCTGCTGTGCTATCTCGCAGTCCTTCATTCTTTGTTGTGATATTAAGTCTTCAGCAACACGAACCAGGAGAACAGGAAAAAGGATGATAACAAGAAAGCTTACTACAAGATCGCAATAGAATACTTGAAGGCCATAGACATCTGCCCATTCCTCCAACTCTGCTGTAGTGAATGCAAACCTGAGTTGGCAATCCACTGTAAAAAGCACAGATTGTACGTAATATGATGAATAGACATTCAGTGAGAGAGAGAGAGAGAGAGAGAGGGAGAGAGAGCGAGAGAGAAAACCTTTCGTAGCGATAATGCACGCTCGCATCGATGTAAGAAAATCTTTGTCCAGTTTGAAGAGGTTGGTTTTGAGCTCCTTGAAGCTCTGCAAGAGAGTCATATCCACAAAGAACACAACATAGTCAACGCGTGGCCGCTGCTCGTCCTCCGGCAAGGGTAATGAATGAGCCGTACGACTAATGGGTTGCGTTTGTGAGATGCAGAAAGAAAGGACTGAAAAGAAACTGCGTACATGTTGAGGCGTATTGGCCACCGTTTGTTGAGTATCGTTCGAGCGAGAGTCCTTTTGCCAGACTTTGGTTCACCTACAAACTATAGGCCCATACGAAAAAATAAAGCTTTTAAGATTGATGGGACACCTTATTTGCGTGAAGAAAGTCGGGTTACATGCACGTACCAACAGTGTAGCCTGACAAGAGTGATCGCGCAGAGGTAAGCCTTGATGAAACTTCAACACACCAGGTTGGCCGCGCAGCGGGATGAACATCATCTCTTCCGTTACTTCAACCTCCGTTTCCTCTATTCGTTCATCCACACGCTCTGAAATGGGAGCGGTGCGAGGTTGTGTTGGTCGTTGTGGTGCAGTATTCGCACGAGCCAGCAGCTGTCGTATTTTACTCATTTCTCCACCAAAATTTTGTGCTCTGTTCTTTCTTCTTTGCAAAGAAAAAAAAAGTGAACGAAAAAAAGAGGGCGGTTGGGTGGGGTGGAGCTGGCTTGGACGAACATAGGGTTGGTTTGGGGGGGATTTTTAGCTTCTTGTGAGGCGAATGACAAATAATAATATTATGAGTTGTTCTCCTCCTCCTCCTTCGCTTTGAGGATGCCCACCTCAGTAAGCTTCTGCATGACGGCCGCTACACATTCCTCCAAGCTCAGCTCATGGCTGCGAATCACAAGGTCTGGGTTCTCGGGCGCTTCATAGGGAGCAGAGATGCCAGTAAACTCGGGGATCTGGCCGGCTCTGGCCTTCTTGTAAAGGCCCTTGGGGTCTCGCTGCTCTGCTACCTCGATAGGACACTCCACGTACACCTCCAAAAACAACAGGCCTGCCTCCTATTGTTCGGCATTTCAACCAGCGCTGGTGAGAAAAAAAAAAGCAGCAGCAGTGGCACACACACCAAAATGAAAAAAGAGACAAAAATAATAGTATAAAAAGAAAGATACCTCGTGAAGTTTGCGAGCCATGTCTCGGTCGGCTTTGTAGGGACTGATGAAGCTGGTGATGGCAACGACGCAAGCGTCCGCAAAGAGCTTGGCCACCTCGCCGATCCTACGAATGTTTTCCGTTCGGTCCTCGGGGGAGAAGCCGAGGTTCTTGTTGAGCCCGCCACGAATGTTGTCCCCGTCCATGCGATAGCATGTGCAGCCCTGGTGGAGCAGCGCTTGCTCCAAGGCCGCCGAGATGACGGACTTGCCCGCGGCGGAAAGGCCGGTGAACCAAATGGTGCAACCACGTTGCCCTACCAGCTTCACCCGCTCCTCGTAGCTTACCAGACCGGGGTGAAAGTGGATGTTGGTGGCCACTTGTTTGTCTTGAGTCTTGTCCATGGTTCTTCTTTCGAAAAGAATGAGAAGCGGGTGTTGGAATTGCTGAAGCTTGATGGTTGCAGAGAAAGAAAGAGAGGAGGGGTCAAACAAACAGTCTTTCTTTGTTTGGGGGGGGGCGAGGTGGTGTTGATGATGACACTGACCTTTTTCGCCGCTAATCAAAAAAAAAAAAAGAAACAGGAAAAATCGTCGGTTCGACGCTGGTTGTGCTCGTTCAAAAAATTCTTGGTGCGATTAGTGAGCGAGCAAATGGTGTCCGCAACATCTCGCATGGGCCATTTGTGGCTGCTTTCCTCAAACAGCCCCTTCAGTGCAAATACCTCAGCTGTGAACGAAAACGAAGAACAAGACATGCTTTATGGGGAATAACGAATGCCGCCTGCTGGGCGTATCGCCGGAACGAGCCATCGACGTGTCCTTGTTCCTTGCCCTATGGAAGACCTATCGACACTTGGGCGAGGACGGGACGAGATACCTATCACGAGGCAACGCAAAGAAGTTTATGAAGGATCTCGCAGCCGCTTGGGACATTCCATACTGCCCCCAAACCGCCGAAAGCATTCTCGCTCGCGTTGCTCCCCAAAGAACCGCTTGTTTGGGGTTCCATGCATTCAAGCATCTCTTTGCTGAGGCTTTCGATAAAGCCTTGGTGGCACCAAGTTTGTACTTTTCTCCATAGTGAGAAGCGTTGGGCGATTGACTTATCGCCATTTTCCTATACCAAACAGATACTAGAATATCATCACGCAACCTTAGCCCAGAGCTGCGACAACAACTGCCACAACTGCGGCCAGAGGACTGGACGGCCCTTCCTATCGAGGTTTGGTGTCACGTCGTCAGCTTCCTGGACCGCAAGACCAGCAGCAACCTTTCTCTCTCGTGCAAGCTCCTGCGGGATGTTTGCATCTCCACTCAGACCCGCTTTTCTGTCTCTCCGTTCTGTCTGCCTCATTACGGTGCGATGAGCAGCGTGCTGCAACGGTTGGTCCAAAACTGCTCTCGACTGCGGCATCTTTCACTTCGAGGATGCATGTTCCTCAACGACGAGGACCTAAAGCTATTGCCAGATACCCTCCTAACATTGGTTAGTTATTTCTTCACCTCTTTCTCTCCTTTCTTTTTTTCCTGTTCTTAACTTCTCTGCTCCTCTTCTGTACGTTTCTCCTTGCCTCCTTTTCGCTTTCTCTCTTTTGTGCCTCTCCTTTCTTTCTTTTTAAATATCTCTTTTATTCTCCCCACCCTTTCGTCTTTATCCTCTCTCTGCTCTCTGCTCCTCCCTGATTCGTTCTCTCTCTCTCTCTCTCTCTCTCTGCTTCTCTCTCTCATTTTATCTTCTCTATCTGATTTGATTTGGTGCAGGACCTTTCACATTGTCAAACAATAACAGGAAACGCTCTTCGGTATATTCCGCCACAGCTTTCAAGCCTAAGCCTTGCACAT
>JAVKOQ010000228.1:2500-70000 GCA_031835245.1 Balamuthia mandrillaris
ACTCCGGGCTAAGGGCATCGTTGGGGTGACGGGCGTGCACCTCGGCCACCACCTTCTTAAAGTGTTTGCGGTCGATGGCCTTGTCATGCTTGTTGCCGGCGGCGCGGAAGGCATCCAACAAGGCGGAGACCTCCCCCGCGGAGAGGCCCGTGCTCGCGGCAAACTCTTCGGGTGTCTGTCTCTGGCTCGAACTTCCGCCGTTACCCATTTGCTCTCTTTCTCTTTTCTCTTTCTCCGATACTGGTAACAAATAGAACAATAAATAAACGGGCGTCGCCAGGGGATAAGATCATTTACATTAAGCACCAATCAGAAATCAAAATTCCAAAAACCAGATCAATGGTGAAGTCGACAAATATTGATCGGATAATATTTGCTTCTCCTCTCCTCTCTCTTCTCCTCTCTCCTCTCTCCCCTCTCCTCTCTCCTCTCTCCTCTCTCCTCTCCTCTCTCCTCTCTCCTCTCTCCTGGCCATTCCGAGAATTTTCTCACCCTTGTATGAGTTCTCATGGTTTGCGTTTTGTGGTGGTTCCATTTTCTGCCAGACGCTTGAAGCGCTCTTTATCGCCTTTACAAATGAACAACGAACTGGGTTCCAGCAGCATGGACGACCTTCCCGACGAGTTGCTGGTCTTCATCCTCAACGACCTGCTGCCCGAGGGGCTGGGCGGGTTGGCCTCCCAAGTGTGCCATCGCTGGCGGCGGTGCATCCACCCTCACAGGAGGAACCGCATCGGGGTGAGGGCATTTCTGGCCTGCATCACCGACATATCGAAGGAAGAGGAAGACAAGCCGTCGGACTTGAGGTGGACGATGAAGGAATACAATGTGGAGCCGCGGAACTTGTGGGGGTGGATAATGAAGCATTATTATTGGAGCCTGTTTGCCTCCCGCAAGATCGAAACCATGGCTGCTGAGACAGGTCGGCTGGACGTGCTGCAGGCTATGGATTGTAAGTGGTGGCTCTCTGGTTCCGACCAGGGTTTGAGCAACGCAGCGAGAGGAGGCCACCTTGAGGTGCTGAAATGGGCACTTGCTGATGCCGATCAAAGCTCTTATTCAACTCTGGTAGCTTGGAAAGCGGTGTGCAAAGCCGCGGCCACGGCAGGGCACACCCATCTCCTTTGCTGGGCAGTGGATGTGCTGCGAAACCCCTATCAAGTGTTGAGCAATGAGACAGCAGAATGTGCTGCGCTCGCTGGCCATGTGGAAACATTGCAATGGATGAACACAGCAACAAAAGGATTACTAATGCCAAGGAGGATAAGCTGCAAGGCCGCCAAAGGAGGATACCTGAGCCTACTACAATGGGTGGTAGAGGAGCTTAACTTTGATCCATCAGGCGACACTAATGTTTTCTGCTGCGCTGCCAGAGGAGGAAGTTTGGAAGTGTTGCAGTGGCTGTGCGATCGTGGTGCTAGTTGCAGCGGGAAAAGCGACGCCTGTGCTGCTGCTGCCAAAGGAGGTCACGCGGAGGTGCTCAAATGGTTGCTGAGCAAGGGTGGTCTGCTGGATGAGTCTGTGTTTCACAACGCGGCCAAGGGAGGACAAGTGACCATGTTGCAGTGGCTCTGGGAGAACAATTGCCCATGGAGCAGAATTGCCTTTCGAGGGGCAGTAGACAAAGGCCGCGTGGAAGCCGTTCGTTGGCTGTATGACCTGAAAGGACCACAGCTCTTGCAAGAATCGGATGTCTTTTATGTCATGGATCTGGCTGCTCAAAAAGGCAATCTGGAGGTCCTCAAGTTCCTTCGCACAGAGATGGAGCCGCCTTTCCCGTGGAGCGTTGAGACCAGCAACACCGCTGTCTTTTTTAACAACTTCGAACTACTTCGTTGGATGCGCGACGAGGCTAAACCACCTTGTCCTTGGGACGAGAGCACCAGCCTCCGAGCCTGTCAGAGAGGCCATTATACACTGTTGCATTGGATGCTTACGATTGCCAACCCCCCATGTCCCGCCAGCGCAAGAACTCGACGTAGACTCCGTAGTCGTAACAAGTGACACGGGTATCGCTGGTGGAAAACGATGAACCTTCCCTTTGTAGTTGCTTCTTACTTTCTTGGTCACTCTTATATTGGTTCGCTCATCTGCTCTGTTTCCTTAACAACAAAAAAAAGAGAAGGAAGGTGAACCTTGAAACAGGCGATAATGCACACGAGAACAGTGTCTTGGTTGGGGCTTGCTTACTGGCTTTTGATCTTTGATCCTCCTTTCATCCACAGAATTACCCACTGGGATGAGCTCACAAGACTCCTTTATTTACTCGAATTGTTGCCGTTTCTCGTCCTAGCCTCTCCTGAGAGCGCACTAGGACAGGATATGACGAGAAAAGTATGTCAAATGACACCGATACATCCACAGGCTCGGGAGAACGGTTAGTGGGTCTCCTTTGACTTTGACATTCTTCTCTTCTTGGTGGTACTTCTCCTTATTGTTGTGGCACTTCCGTTCCTCCTTCCTTTGATTGCTCTCTCCTTCCTCTTCCTCCTCTTCTTCTCTCCTTGCTCTTGCTCTTGCTCTTCCTCTTCTTCTTGCCCTTCCTCTTTCTCTTCCTCTTCTTCCTCTTCCCCTTCTTCCTTCTGTTGGCGCAGACGGCAACCATCCTTGGCTATTGTCTGTTTGAACTTGTCGTATGCTTCTAATTCTTTGTTCACAATTCCTTCCTGAATGGTGCTGATAAACCTGGGCTTATCCCTCCATGTGGAAAACATCACTGACTGCAGGAGCTTATTCATGTCTCCTATTTGTTTGTTTGTTTGTTTGTTTGTTGGTTGGTTGGTTTGGTTTGGTTTTTGGAAGACAAATAATAAGCATTGTAAAGACAAGCACCCAATAAAGCAACAACACTCAACAATCCACCTTTTGTTTCATTGTATGCTTGCAATACGTCCTCTTGTTCCACGGAAGAGCCTCTGTAGCACCTTGCTAGGTTTTGTGTCCTAAACTTCCACGAGCCACGCCCCATCTTTTCCGTGCAAAACTTGCATGCCTCATCATACAGAGCTTTGGACTTGGGATTAACGAGGATTTCATACGCTTCCCGAAGGCGTGCCAAGAATGCTTTGTTTTTTATTTATTTGCTGCAGTCAGCCCTCTTATTAACTTATTTGTTGGGGAGAATAAGGTTTTTACCAGTGTCAGTAGGGCGGTAGCGACCGGCCAGCTCGTGATAGGCCTTGTGGATGTCACGGGCGGTGTATGTTGGGTCCACCCCAAGGAGGGAGTAGAATCGTTTGCCGCCTATGACGTGCTCCAACGCTTGCTGTTGGTTGTACTCTTGCCTGTTTGCTGCCTTTCGTTTGCTGCGCCGGGGTCCTTCCATTGTTTAACTACCAACAGCTGCTTCTCCCCCCTGGCTATCACGATCTCTTGCGAGAAGCTGTCGTGAAAAAAAGAAGCGACTCCGCTGCCGCTTTGAAAAGGGGGGGGAGGAAGAAGAAGAGGGACGGCGGTTGGGCGACGGGGGATGCTCCTCTTCTTGTGGTTTTTTCCCCCTTGCTAAAAAATATCTGAGACTTTTTTGCGGAACTAAACAGGGGCGTTTAGTGTTTCTTACGGTCTCCGGCGGTATAAAACCAGCCAATGCCGTGAAACGCCTTTGCTAGCCGGAGGAGCGACTATAATTTATCGTCTTAGAGAGCCCCTTTAAAGTCACTAAAGCCCAGCTCGCGAGCACTGTTGTTTGCCTCTGCGCTTGCTCCCCCCCAATTCCTTCCTTCGTCCTCCAGAAGTCTTCGTTACAGAGTGGACAGTAGCCGTCACCCGTCTTGATTTTCAAGTGAGAGAATACCTATAGGCTAGCTTCCTTTCTTTGATCTTTTTTCTTCTGTAGTTTGCTCTTCTGTATTACACGTTCATCGGGTGCAACAATAATAAACAATGCTTCAACACACCAAACAGTTCTTCTCGTCACCACCGTCACCAGCTTTGGTGTTGCTCTCCTTGAACCTGGCCACTATCTGCCTGGCCAGGGTGTTGAACACCTCATCAATGTCCTGCTTGTTCTTGCTGGATACTTCGACAAAGCCAGCGCCCCATTCCTCGGCCAATGCCTTTCCTTCCTCTGTTGATACGGCTCGTTGATCCTCCAAGTCACGCATGTTGCCCACCTGTTTTGGTATCATTTGTTTTTTGCGTTTAGTGAGCTTGCGCTATTGCGCGTTATCTCTTTCTCTTGTCTGGTTCTTTTCCTTCTCATATGAAGCGGGAGAGAAGGAGAAGGAGAAGGAGAAGGAGAAGGAGAAGGAGAAGGAGAAGGAGAAGGAGAAGGAGAAGGAGAAGGAGAAGGAGAAGGAGAAGAAGGAGAAGGAGAAGGAAGGAGAAGGAGAAGGAGAAGGAGAAGGAGGAGGAAGGAGAAGGAGAAGGAGGAAGGGGGAAGGAGGAAGGAGGAAGGAGGAAGGAGCGACAAAAGAAGTGAAACACAAAAGAAGTAACAGAAGATGTGCCCGGAAAAACATTACCAGAACCATGGGCACGTTCGATTGTTCTTTTAGGTTGATGATCTGTTGGCGGAACTTTGCAAGGTCGTCAAAGGTGGACTTTTTGGTGATGGAATAGATCAGCACAAAGCCGTCCCCTTGCTTGGTGTGAGTGTCGCGGAAGGAGGTGCCTTTGTCCGTTCCCGCCGTGTCGTAGATCTCCAACAAGACTTGCATTCCATCCACTTCGACGTGCTTACGATAAGAGTCCTCGACTGGAGTGGTTCCCTCGAGTCAATCAAAAAGACAAAATAGACAGCAACAAAATAAGAGGAAGAGAGGGGAGAAAAAAAACATACTTGTGGGATCGTATTGCTGGAGGTCGATGCCTTGCACGTATTTCATGGTGAGGGAAGACTTGCCGACCCCATCGCTCCCGAAAATCACAATCGTGACCACATGCATGTTGTTTGAAACAATCGGGCTTTTTGTTTTCTTTTGAAAAAATTTACACGTAACTGCAAAAAAAAAAAGTGAGCCTGACCCAAGAAAGAAAGAAAGAAAGAAAAAGATCCTACCAACGGGCCCGCAAGTGGAGGACAACCGGCCGTTGAATCAAAGAGAAGGAAGAGGAAAGAAGGGAGAAGAAAGAAGCACAACCACCCGCAGGGTAATTGAATGCGTTGTTCTCGTCTTTTTTATTATTATTATTTTTTGAATCGAAAGTTTATCGTTATTCCAAGAATGTGGACCGCCAAGTGACGTCATTAAATGTCAAAATTTGGATATAATGTCGACACTGTTGTCCTTACAAAGACTTTGATACGTCATCATGTGATGGGAATATTGAAATAATCCATAATTTACGATAATCCATAATTTTGAATTTTAAATATCGAAGGGAGAATCATGTTGAATGAGAAGAATTGTGTTGCGAAGATAGCGGAACGGCAGCAGCCCTTTGTAGGAGCCGCGAGGAATGCCGTTCTACAGCAAGAAGGAGAAGCAAGCATCGATGAGCACGTGTTCCCAAGGAAGCAAATCAAACAGAAGGAGAAGGAGGCGCGTTTTATACCTTGAACTCGGGGAGAAGGTTATAACCATTGGCAAGCACCCGAAACTCCTCTTCGTCCCTCCAAACGCGCTTCAACGTGGTGTTTGTGTACAACCGTTGGTGGCTGGCATCCTCTATCAACAATGCTTCCTTTGCCATCTTCTCCATCCAATAGTCAAAGTTATCCTTTTCATAAACGGATAAGCAATCGTCGCACCTCACTGAACCAAGAAGAAAAACAACAAACCTCATAAAGATAAGACAAGTCCAAGCTGCGCCACCGAACGAACCCATTAAAGAGTCTTACGCCTCTCAGATATCTCAGGTAAAACTGTCCATGGTTGATCCCTTCTTCTCCGAACGTTTTTGAACGCGATATCTCCGGCCGAATGCAATGCCTGCCCATTCTTACCTCTTCTGTTCTCATCCATTCGTCCCAATATCTGTCCGGCCATGAGTGCTGCAACTCCCTTTGCCAGAGCTGTTGTGTTAACATCCATCCCAGACCAGGAAAGAAGTCGCTTCTGTACAGCGTGGCTGGAAGAACCACTAACTTATGAGTAATGATGAAGGTTGCTTGCTGGGGAGAAATAGAGAGTAAGAGAGAGAGAGAGAGAGAGAGAGAGAGAGAGAGAGAGCGAGCGAGAGAGAGAGAGAGAGAGAGAGAGAGCGAAGAGAGTGGGGAAAGAGAGAAAAGGAAAAGCAAGGAAAACAGCAGTAGGACAGGAGAAGCACCGTTTCGAAAAACAAAGAAATGTTGTCCATGGTCGTTGTAAGCGGACACGCAGTAAAGGCTTTTATCTTCATTTAACATGGGATAGGTTGCCAGAAAGTATTCAAAAAAGTCGGGTGATAAGTCAAGGTCATCTTTGTGAATTGTTGTCAGTGAAAGGGAAGCAGTTTGAAGGATACAAGTGTACATACCTTCAATAATGATGGCAGCTTCATAGCCCAACTCGTTAAAAACTTTGTTCAAAGCAAAGCGATAGTGTTCGGCCACATAGTAGGTGCCTGTTCCTTCACAAGGTGTTGGAGAATCTTCTGGACACGGTGGTATATCCGGTTCTTTTCTATCTAGTTTCTTGTGAATACTGGTTAATATTTCCTATGTTCCTGCGATCTGCTTGATGGCCTTGGAGAGAGAGAGAGAGAGAGATAGAGAGAGGAGTGAGTCTGATGTACCTGAAAGTGTTGAGAAACAGGAAATGAGTGAATAACGTTGGTGACATCCGTCTCGTTCAAGTCCTGCAACATTTCAGTGTTTAGTCCATAAAGCGGACAAAGAAACAAGAATGGATTGTGGGCGAACCTGGGACACTATTACGTCCAGCTTTGGGTTGTTCGGGAGGTACCTGTTAATGAATACGGAGGTCAACGTCTGCTCTTCAAACTGCTATTAGACCAAAGGATACCGAAATACTGCAGATAGCGTGCGGTTGAGATAAGCGGGTCTGTTGTAGCATAAAACTAGAACGGCGATGGAGGGTACTGGGTACGTATCCACCCCGTCTTGTCTTTTCGCTGGCACGGGCGAAAGAAAGGGATTCTCCGAGCTCTTCTTCCAGTCCTTGGCAATACGCTTGTCTGCTTTTTCGAGTCTTTCCCTCTGTTCTGTCCCAGCTATACTCACACGTCCGTGTCCCTTGGTATCCTCTTTACCTTTAGACTCTTTCTTAGGCTGAAACATGGTAACGATGCCAAGAACGAGGGCAACAACAGCAAACATAGTAACCAAGATCAGAGCCATTTGCATCTTTGCCCGGTATCTTTTCCTCCGGGTTGGCCTTCCCTTTTGTTCGTTATCTCTCCAATGGGTCGGGGCCAGCGTTGCGCCTCCTTCAAAGCCTGTTCCACCTCTATACTTCATCCCCGAAGCTCCTTCCTGCGTTCACTTAGACGAAGGGGCACACCGAGAACAGTTACTGCAGCACAAGTCCAGCGTGGTTACACAACTTGTGCAGTGAAACTGTTTGCGGTTGGCAATAGAGCAGAGAAAAAAAAAAGGATGTACGCAGGAGGTGGCCCTGTTAGCCCTCGTCGTGGCGGTGGGCAACCTTCCTTCAACCCAACAGGAGGAGGTGGAGGGGCTCCTCCCCAACAGACGAACCATCGCCATTTGCCTTCTCTTCCTCCTATGCCATCCAATATAGCCCCTGCTCCTCTGCCACTGCAACACCAACCTCCATTACCTGCACTTCCTCCTGCACTTCCTTCTCGTTCTCCTCGTTCGCCGGCTTCTCCTTCGTTTCCTCTGCCCACACAAGCAACTGCTCCTATAGCGAATAATACACGTAATAGTTGGCGTGGTAACGCTGCTGCCACCACACCAGGACCAGGACCAGGAAGAGGAAGTACAAGAGGAGGCACCACACCAGGACCAGGAAGAGGAAGAGGAGGTTGGGGTAGCTCCATTACGCCTCCTACCAAGACAACAACAGCTACTCCTGGTCGTCTTCCTCCCTCTTCTTCGTTGCCTTCGTTTGGAGGCGTTCTTCCGCAACCGCCTCCGCGACCGCCTCTTCCAGATCAACATGCACTGCCACCACAAACACCAACACCAACACAACCTTCACTGCCTCCTCCTCAACTAAAGGTCAGTCCTTCTTCTTCTCCTTCAGCATTGCCACCGTTACCACCCAGACCCAGTCTCTCTCTTTCAACGCTTCCTTCTCCTTCTCCTTCTCCTTCTCCTCCTCCTCTTCCTTCTTCTGCATCTTCTCCTTCTCTTCCTCTTCCTCCTCTTCCTCCACCTCCTTCTTCCTCACCTCCTCGCCCTTCTCCTCCTTTTCCTTCCCAGCAACAACAAATCGTTGCTCGTGCTTCCTCTCCTTCTTCTTCAGCGCTATTAAAACAACATAAACAAAAGGCCGAAGCTTTGTTCGGCAAGTTCTCCACCAAAGCAATGACGACGTTTGCCTCCGTTTCCTCCTCCTCTCCCGCGCTCACGCCGGAGGAGGAGGCGGCAAGAGAGAAGAAGAGAAAGGAGGAGGAAGCGGAGGAGGAGGAGAAAGAGAAGGCATACATCCGTGAGAGAAGACAGAAAGCGGAGGAGGAGAGAAGGAAGGCGGCTGAGCGCCTCAAACAGTTCTCTCAACAGTGTCACACGGACGTAAATGGACTTACCAGCGGCAACAACCACAACAATAACACGAACCAAACCTTCAAACATAGGCCGTTGCAGCTGAGAAGCATGCATCAGCATTCCACAATTGTCACAACGACAACCGTTACCACGTCGACTTCCACTTCACCTGTGCAACCGAATGATGGCTCTCCTATGCATGTCTTTTTTCGGTTTAGACTTGTTGGACATTCCACACAACACCACCGCAACAAAGATTATACTGTACGACCTCGTATTCATTCTCTCGCTTGTCATTCTTTTCTACGGTCTTCTGCTCTATTTTATTTCTTTCTTCTTTCTTCTTTCTTCCTTCTTCTTTCTGTCTTTCCTTCTCTTCTTTCTTTACAGAACTTGCGCTCTAACACAATCCCTTCAAAAAAAAAACAGGTGTATCAAGTGGAAGTGGAATGGACAGGAGGAATGCGTTGGACAGTGCAACGGCGTTACAACCAGTTCTTCGAGTTGGATCAAGCTCTCAAAAAGGCTAACCTCCCTCCCAAACATCCACTGCCTCCCAAACAGATGAATGGCAACTTAGACCCGACCTTTGTCCAGGGCAGAGAAGCAAGCCTCAAACTCTTTGTCGAAGGCATCAACGAGATGAGAACACAAGTATTAGAAAGTCCAAAAGCGAGAAAGACTGTCTTTCGGTTCTTTGCTCCCGTTCAAATAGGAGACGAGAAAGAAGCTGGCTTTCATTTTCCTTCCGAAATAGAACAAGTATTACTGTAGAACGAGTTTACTCTCCTCTCTTCGTTCAATTCTGCTTTACCGCATTAAAGACTTCGTTGGTACGCGATCGGAAGGTTTGCTCTTGCCAGTACCTCCGCTCCACTTCTTGCCGCAACCAATCCCTGTGCGTTGGATGGGCGATGCTGATGAGCAGCTCCTGCCTCTGCCTCGTGTTCTTTCCAAACAGGTTGACCGCTCCCCATTCTGTGACCACCCAATGCACGTGCGCTCGCGTCGTCACCACTCCGGCTCCGGGTTTCAGGTAGGGCACTATGCGGCTCTCTCCTTTGCTGGTAACGGAGGGCAATGCGATAATGGGTTTACCTCCTTGGCTCAAACTGGCGCCTCGGATAAAGTCCATCTGTCCACCGACTCCGGAATAGATGAGCCCACCGATGGAATCGGAGCAAACTTGTCCAGTCAAGTCCACCTCTACGCAACTGTTGATGGCGACCATTTTGTGGTTGCGTTTGATAACGGAGGGGTCGTTCACGTATTCGATGTCGAGAAACTCAACCATCGGATTGTCGTTCACAAAATCGTAGACGCGTTTGCTGCCCATAATGAAACCGGCTACAATCTTGTTTGGGTGGATGGTTTTATCTTCGCCAGTAATGACGCCTTGCTCCACCAAGTCAACAACGCCTTCGGAGAACATCTCTGTGTGGATGCCTAACCTTTTGTGGTTCTCTGTTTTTGTTTTTGATGTTTTGGGGGAAAAGAGAGAGAGAGAGAGAGAGAGAGAGAGAGAGAGAGTAAATAAAATGGAACATTCAAATTGGGAGAGGTGAGATGTACTTAGTTGAGTAAGAACGGCGTCGGGAATGGCACCGATACCCATCTGAAGAGTGGAGCCATCTTCGATTAATGCAGCCACGTTCTTACCTGCATTTTAAAGAGAGACGTCAATTAAAGGAGTGGATGCAAACGAGAACGAAGATAAAAGACTCACCAATGGCAATGGTATCCTCTCCCAATTCTTTTGTGTGTGTTTCTGGAAGTGGGGTGTCCTCCTCCACCAAACAGTTGATGGCCTTCACGTTGATCAAGCCATCACCATGGGTACGTGGCATTTGACGATTGACCTGAGCTATGACGTACTTGGCGCATTGAACAGCTGCCAATGAGGTGTCCACAGACACTCCCAAAGAACAGAAGCCATGTTTGTCGGGCGGGGAGACTTGAACGAGAGCAATATCCAAAGGAAGAACGTTCCTTCGGAAGAGGAGTGGGACCTCGCTAAGAAAGACAGGTGTGTAGTCCGCTCTTCCTTCCTTTAGTATTTTTGGTGTGTTTGAGCTAATTATCGAACGAGGAAACATCAAGCGAAGAGAAGAGAGGAGAAGGGCGAAAGAGAGAGAGAGAGAGAGAGAGAGAGAGAGAGCGTGCGAAAGACATGTACGTACATGAACTGCTTTACGGACATTAGCACCAACAAAGAAGTTGTTCACTCTAAAGCTATCTCTATATTTGGCATCAGCATAAGGCGCCTGGTATCACTTGATATTGTCAGTATCGAACCTTAATAAAACGCAAGAAAAGAAAAAAGCATAGAGAGAGCGAGAGAGAGAAAGGAAGAATGAAAACAACAGACCAGGCCTTCAATGTGCAGATGACAAATCTCAACGTTCCGCAACTCAGGAGCACGGCGGGTCATGGCTTGGATGAGCGATTGTGGCGATGCTGCGACGCTGTGAATGAACACTCTGTGTCCGCTTTGGATGGCTTTGACCGCCTCATCTATTGTCATTTTAGAGTTTTTTTCAAAAAAAATGGTACATTCATAAGCCAAAGAATAAAAAAAGAACAATTTTTTTAAAAAAAAATAGGAGAGACGAGAGGAGAAGAGAAGAGAACGATAAAGAAAAGAGAAGAGGTTTATGAGACAAAGAGAGAGAGAGAGAGAGAGAGAGAGAGAGAGAGAGAAGAGAAAGCAAAGCAAAAAAGTATAAAATGAAAAAAGACGAGAAAAAGCAAAACAAAGAAGCAAAATAACAGAAGTGACGGAAGAGAACCTGCTGTCGTGACTTTGGGTGGCGTTGCTGAATAGACAACTTTGAACAAAGAAGGAGAAGTCAGACATGGAAAACAAAAACACCAAAACAACGAGGTGGACGAAAGAGAACCAAGCGGGAGAGAGTGAGGAGAGAGAGAGAGAGAGAGAGAACGAGAGAGAGAGGAAGAGTTACGATTAACATAAGAGCGACTTGGTGAACGCAAGCTTTGCCAAGTCTAACATGTCATGTTTAAAAAAACGGGTGAGACTGCATAAGAACACAATAAATGAAAGGAAGAGAGAGAAAAAAATTACCGAGGTTGAACTAAAAGCCGGTTTGAAGGTATGAATGGTTGATGCTCTTCCTCTGTTGATGTTTTTGGATCACTGGTCAGAACAAATGAGCTGAAAAAGAGGATGCGTATGACGTTACCGGAGAGAACCAAAGGATGATGCCATTGTTGTTCTGTGAGGTCTTGTGTTATGTGTTGTTGCTCCTTATTATTTTATTCCATTTTATTTTTTTAAGTATGCAGTATTTTTTGTTTGGTGCATGTCGCCAAAAAATGAAAATCCGTTGATTTCTTACTCAGATTTCATACGTATTTCATTCGTTTTCCGGTATTGGCTGATGTCACTTTTTCCTCATTTGCATTCGTGTGACGTCACCAAACGAGAAGAAAGAAAGTAACGACAAAAGGAGAGAGAGAGAGAGAGAGAGAGAGAGAACACGTTTTTCGCTCCACAAGTTTTTCAGTTTCATTTTTTTCAACTGGTTTTAAAAAACGTACAACAAAGCAGGTTTTACCGCAGGACCGCTCGGGACCTGGCCTGCAGGCCTCGCCTTAAACCTGATCCGCTTCTGCACAAGAGTGTTGCCAGAGGAAGGGGTGACTTCCAACGCCATCGACGATGTCGTCGTGGCAGCGGCGGTCGCGCTCTGCCGTGGCCTCTTTCTGTTTTCCGTTTGTTGATTGCTTGTTGTTTTGTCTTGGTTGGCGTCCGTCAAAGGTTGAAAAGAAGAACCAGAAGGGTTCGCTCCTTGTGCTGCTCCTGGGTTTTCATCGTCATCCTCCTCCACATCCGTCTCCGCATCGTTTTCCACTTTCACTGTTGTCTCTGCCTCTCCTCTCATCAGCCTCAAAGCACCGGCCTCCGCCTGGTTATTGTGGTCGCGGTCGTTGTTGTCCACCTTCTGCTTCTTCACCGCCGTCCTTGCTGCAGCCTCTTCAAAGCCGTCAGCAAACACCTGCCCCGAGGGAACCATTCGCACCGCCAATCGACCTGTCGCTCTCGCTCCTGTGTTGCCACTGTTGGCGTTGCTGCTCAGACAAGAACCGCTCAAGACTTGATACCTGATCACCGGCTTCGCCATCATCGTCATCGACGTTGCTGTTGACGTTGTTGGTCGCGAGTTGCTGTTGTTGTGAAAGAGGTTCTCTTTGTCCGCGGCAGTGGGCCTTGCCGTCAACTTTGTCACAAACACTTCCTGCCGCCACTTCCACTCCGTCGCCGCCGTCGCTGTCGCTGTCGCTGCCGCTCCCGTCGTTTGCTTCGTGGACATTGACGCCGTGGAAGAGGTTGACGAAGCCAAAGTGGAGCGGTTGTCGTTGTTGAAAGGCGTCGGCGTCGTTGTGGATGGGGTTGTTGCTGTTGTTGTTTTGGGGGAGAAGTGTACAAGTCGTGGTTGTTGCTGTGGTTGGGCTTGGGGTTGTGGTGGCAGCTGAGACTTTACAGAGGAAGGAAGAGGATCGCTTACGGAAGCAGAAAGCGATCGTTGCGGAAGGGACGGTGAAGAAGAAGAGTCGTTGTTGCTGGAGGAGGAAGGAGAAGAACGAAGAAGAGACGAAGGAGAGGACAGCGAAGAAGAAGGAAGCGAAGAGGAAGAAGAAGAAACCAAAGAGGAGAGAGAGGATGACGAAGAGGAAGTGCGGCGCCTGCTCTTGAATTGCTTTTTCCAGGCCAGCTTCGGAAGGACCGGATGGACCGCCGCACAAGACGAAGAAGAAGAAGACGAAGAAAAAGAAGGAGCGTTTCGTCGGTGCTGTGCGATCGCTTCCTCTTTCGAAACATTTGTCTTTGTTGTTTCGGTGCTGAACCGCGCTTTCATTTTTGTATTCAAAAAAAAAAAACAAACCGCTGGGTGAAGAAAGAGAAAAAAAAAGATGAAAGAGAACCAGCGAAAGCAAAAAGGCTCAACACACAACAAAGTTCTTATTTCTTTTTTGTTCTTCTTGAAAGAGAGAAGTGTAAGAACAAAACCAAAAAATAATATTTTTAAAAAATAAAAATAAAAAGGCGGTCCCCACAAACTAGGTTCGTGCGGTGGTTAAGAAAGAAGGCGGGACATGTTTGGCGAACTAGCATGGCGCCGTCGTTACAGTCGTTAGAATAACGAACACGCACCCTTTCTTTTTGGAGCTAAAACAAGCCGTTACACCCCGGTTTGCCGTCAACCTCGAATAATAAATGTGTCCATTTGGGGCAAGCACAAAAGGTAGGGACTTCTTGTTAACGGCTAGTTGGACACTGTGCCACTGCACCGCAGATGAGCCCACATTTTTCACGTCGACATGACAATTTGATTGACGTCGACGCACTGGTCCTGTTTCTCGCAAACACACCAGAAGATGCAACCAAGAACGCACAAGAGAGAGAGAGAGAGAGAGAGAGAGAGAGAGAGAGAGAGAGAGAGAGAGAGAGAGAGAGAGAGAGAGAGAGAGAGAGAGAGAGAGAGAGAGAGAGAGAGAGAGAGAGAGAGAGAGAAGGAAAAGCAGATAAGACATGCAGGCAGAAGAGAGAATGCAATGGGGAAAGGATCCGTTTACTGGGGAAAGCACCTCCTCTCTTTCGTTTTCGCACACAACAAAGAAAAGCAGAGAAAAAATGCAGGCAAAAAAGGGTCGTTGTTTTTCTCTTTGCAGTTTTTTAATCGAGGGTGGACATGGAGCTGACGTCCGACTCGGTGAACTTCTCCTCGTACTTGTCGGTAGGCTTCTTGGCCCTGCGGTCCAGGATGGACTTGCGGTCCTTGTCCAACTTGAGCCTCTTGATCACAACCTTGGAGGGGTGGATACCAATCTTAACGGTTTGACCTAGTTTTGAAACCCAATGAGTCAATCACCGAGCGTAAGAACAAATATAACGAAAAGGTTGGGGCAGTACCGTTGGGCTTCTCCCTTGTGACCTTGTCGACGTAGATCACGTACTTCTTCCTGTAGACGTCAGTGATCTTGCCCTCACGTCCCTTGTAGGTGCCACGCACAACCTCAACCTCATCATCCTTGCGGACGGGGATGTTGTTCACCTACACACAAAAAAGGGGCAGCGCTACCATGAGCAAGAGGGAGAAGGAAGAGGGCGGAAATTGAGAGGATCAAAGGGAGGGGCATAATTACGTTGTACTTCTGTTTGAGGTCCTTGGACAGAGGGGCGCTCATGATCCTTCTCCTCTTGTTGGAAGGGGCCGTGAAGTGAGCCTTCCTGTTCTTTCTCCTGGAGGAGCTAACAGCTAAATTCGAAAAAAATATTAGTTTGAATTATCAAAAAATCAGTTTCATCACTCCGAAAGAAAAAAAGACAAGGGGGAAATCAAAGGGACCCCTCTCAACCATCATTCCAACAGGGAAACCATAGAGCCCAACAAGCAAAAAACAAATACACACCGCACATGTACCACACACAAACGCAAATCCACCACCCCAAAAATCAAAAAAAAAATAATCAAAAACGATACTCAACCAGGTACACTCACAAAAAAAAAAAAAAAGGGGATGGTAACAACAAATTTTTGATTGACAAAAAAAAAAAAGCAACCACGCACCTTTGTTGTACTTCATCTTTGTGCGTGGCGAGAGACCCTGGACGACAAGCGGTGTGCGTGAAAGGTACGGCTCTTTCTGACCTGCGGGAATAAACTAAACAATTTTTTTTCTTTTTGGGTTTTGGCGAGAAAAGATAAATACAGAAAAAAATTCGAACTGCGGAGTTTGGCGACGGACAGCTTTCTATTGGTTGATCTGATCGAAATTTCTTCAGCGCATTGGCTTCTTTGTAAATAACGCACATCAATAGAGAAGAGAGAAGAGCAAAGAGAGAAGAGAGGAGAAGAGGGCAGAGAGGAGAGAGGATGAGCGCATGGCCCCGTTGCTGTTCGGATTGAAACACAAAAAATTTTCAGTGGCTAGGAAGCACACAAAGATGAATACATCGACGCTTCCTCTCTCCTCTCCTCCGATCGTTCTTTCCTCTTCAGCCTATGCCGAGAATTCCTCTCCCCTCCTGCAGCTTCCTCCACGTCCATCCTATCCTCCTCCTCTCCTTCTCCTCCTTCTTCCTCATCTGCCACAACTCTCTCTACCGTCATCCTATTCTTGCTGTTCTTCTTTCCTTCCCGCTTCCACCAATACTCCTCCATGAGCCTGGCACACCTATCGTGCCCCGATCGATAGGCCACCTCGCATGGAGTGGCTCTCTCCTCGTTGCGCGCGTGAGGATCCGCCCCACACCCCAACAAACATCGCACCATTCTTTCGTCCCCCTTTTGTGCGGCCAAATGAAGGGGAGTGTTGCGGGTGTCGGAGGAAGGAGCGTTCACATCTACGTAGTTTCCTGCTCCGGAGAAGCCTCTTGCAGCGCCACGTTGCACCAAGAGCCGAACTAATGCAATGGAGAACGCTGTCCCATGGATCGTCTCTTGGAGGATCCAATGATGCTCCTGTCTCTGTTATATTGTGCGCGTTTTCAGTAAGGAGGCCGAGCAGAATGGAGATGAGAGGTAGGATGTGAAGAGGGAGAAGAAAAACAGAATAGAGTAATGAGCGAAGAGCAAAAAGAATAAAAAAGGAAGAAAGAAAGTACCCATCAACAATTCAACGCATCGAACGTTGATGAGATGATCCTCATCCGTTTTATACAGCAGCTGCTGCAAGGGAGTGCCGTGATAGGAGCGAATGGCCCGAGTGAACATTGGCGGGACGTATCGAATAGAGCACATTACTTTGTTGGGGTCAGCTCCGTGACGAAGGAGCAAGCTCACTATCTCTGGATGGCCTTTGAGAACGGCTCTGTGAAGAGGGTTCTTGATCCAAGGATAAGAAGAGGAAGATGATGGCAGTTCCACTTGGGCTCCGTTATCCAGAAGCAATTTAGCTACTTCAATGTGACCTTTGCCTGAAGCATAAATAAAGATTAAAAACAAAAAAAGAAAGAAGAGGAATGAAGACTAACAGAAGAGGATGAAAGAGGAGAAAGAAGCACGATGAATAAGTTAGGAAATACGAACTTGCGGCTAAGGAAAGAGGAGTGTGGCCTTTGAACCCAACGCAATCGATGGAAGGTTGGGCGCCATTGGTCAACAACAAACGAACCATATCAAGATCCCCTCGTTCAGTGGCAACGAGAAGAGGGGTTTTGGTGAATGGATAATTGGAAGGATAAGGCGAACTGAAACTGGAGAGGAATGAAGAAAAAGTGGAAGAGACGGTTGATGTTGATGGAGGTGATGAAATAGAAGGACGAGAAGAGGCAAGGGTTGGAGGAGAGGCAGAGAGAGAAGAGGATGGAGAAGTTGAAGAAGTCAAATGTACAGGAAGAGGAGTAGTGCAGACGCAAGAGAGAGTAGGATCCGCGCCGTGGGCCAGCAACATTTGAACAGAGGTAATATCTCCCAGTTCTGCTGCTGAAAACAAAAGCGATCTGTTATACAAAAGGAATCAGCTGTAAAACATTGTCTAAAAAGAAGAGAAATGGGTAGAAAGCAATACTCAATGACATACCTGCCATGTTGTTCAGCTTTGTTGATGGTTCTGGGAGAGTGAAGCAATAACAGACGGGAAAGTAGTACGTGAAGAGAGTTATGCACAGCAAAGAAAAGATCAGGAGCGGTCGGTTTGGTTATTTGAGCGAAGCGTAGGAGCCATTTGATGCGTCGTCGTCGCTCCGCAAAAACGCTTTTCATTTGGCTGCTGGTATATGTGTAGCTCAGTCTCCAGCTAAGCTGTTTAGAGGAAGTCGAACCATCTATTGTTATTATTTTGGATACGTTGCAAAGAAAGTTAGAATACCAGCAGATAGAACAGAACGAGAGAGAAGCAAAAACGAAGGCAAAGAACAGCAATAGAAAACAACAAAAGAGAAGAAAACTAACGGTATCAAAAACAATAAGGAGGAGAAAGAAGAAGAAGAAGAAGAAGAAGAAGAAGAAGAAGAAGAAGAAGAAGAAGAAGAAGAAGAAGAAGAAGAAGAAACGAAACCTTTGGTGGGAGCAGCGCCGCTATAAATCTCGTCGGGGAAAAAACTGGTCGGAGGACGAACGGGCGCCCTCCCAAACTCTCTCTCGTGAAAGTGTCGCCAGAGGTGTTCGTCAGCGTAGAGCTCATTCCAATATTTACAAACCAGACTCACTGTTTGACTATCTCTGTTGTTTGTTCGAAACCGAAAACGAAAAAGAAAAAGAAAAAGAAAAATAGAAAAAAGAAAGGGAAGTGAAAGGAAAAGAATAAGTCTTAGAAAAATGAAAATGAAAATGGCATAACAAAAAAAAAAAAAAGAAAGCATAAAGAAGACAAACTTTTGAGGCTCCAAATGACGAAAGATCAAGAGCTGAAGCTCTGGCGAGAGACGTTGGTTGAACCAACAACAAGCCGTGTCGAGTCCGTTATCGTCAAACTCCTCCTCCACCACTTCTCTGCTCTGGTCGTGGTTATTGTGGTCGTTGTGACTTGGCCCAACTCCCATGGTTTTTTTTCTCTACCTTTTTTTTTTTGGTGAGCTCTGTTTCGATTTTATTTTTTATTGAAAAAAACAACCAAAAAGAAATATATTTATATATATATATATTTTTGCCACCGCTACGTCGTTTTTTTTCTCTCTGTTTTGTTCTTTTCTTTCTTCTTTCTTCTTGTTTTCTTTTTGGAGTTTAATTGTCGACAGTAATTAATGGGACGCTTTTTTTGGAAGTTTTATTTCTGTCGATTTTCTATCTTTTTTTCGTCGATTGGCTGGGACTACCTACGAGTTTCGGGCATTTCATCTATGAGGTGTGAAATCATTATTTGCCGACATCTGGTTTCTGCGGACAAAACATTTGTGCCGACAGGCTAAAGGAGAGGAGAAAAGATAGGAGAGCGGCGAAGAGAGCATTACTGCGGCCGGAAGGCGCTTGTGGCGGGATGGAAGAAGAACAAGCCGCCTTGCGTTTGCGCGGTGCTGCAATAGGGCTCACTAGCCAGAGCTTTTCATTACGGAAAGACTTTCAAAGGTATTAATACGTGTTTTATTTTGTGAGAGACTGCTTTTTGAGCACAAACAGCGTGTTACTATTCCCATACGCAATCTCCTTTCATTGCATGCTGCTCAAAAAAAAGCATATTAACGAATTGTGAGAATATGTGAAAGAGAAGGATGAGAGAAGCAGGGAAGGAGAGAAACGGAGAGGCAGAAACAGAAGATACCTCATCATCCAAAGGAAAGGCAGCTACAGCCTCCATGACGGCAAAACCTGCAGACTTCTCCAACTTTCGCTTCTCAGCATTACTAAGAAAACCTCCTGACTTCCTCTGGGCAAGTACTATTGTGGCAGCCGCTCCATGAATAGTACCACGACTGCATTGGGCCAAATGCAGCCTGACAAAAACGACGAAACAAAAGCAAACAACAATAAGAACGAAGCGACAATAAAGACGGAAAGAGAAAGAAGAAAGAGCGTACAAATGAAAGGTTTCCATTTCAAGAGCAGAGAGAGTCGGATGTATTTCCAAAAGTTCATCAATGAGAGTTTCGTTATGGTCATCAAAGTCGTTCGTGACTCTGCCTTGACTGCTATAGAAGGAGTCGGCGGTGGCATTTAATCCTTCCACCACCTTATACTCTCCTGGCAGCCGCTGATTCAGTTTCTCAGCCAACTTTTGTTTTAATAGTGGTTTGGGTTTTGACTTTGGTAAGCATAAAGTAAAGAGCTACGGAAAAGAGAAATAGGGAACACAACATATAGAAGTAAGCAATATTTAAAAAACAAACCAAAGAAGAGAGAAGAGGATCAGCCGGAGAGATCTTCGACACGGTATAATACTTTAACGCCTTAGCACTTTCTGCCTTCTCACCACCATTCTCCAGATCCTCCGCAAATGCATCCACATTTCGAAACACTCCCACGGAGCCTTTGGAGGCCACTACCACCGATCCGATGGGCACAGAGGTTTGGGGGGTACCGCACGTGCCGAAACGTGCGATGATCATTGGACCCTCCACTATGGCTCTGCATTCTCTCACCATGAAGTCCATCATTGGTATTCCCTATTGCATTACGTAATGGTTATTTGAAGAAAAAACGATTTAAATAAATGAATTGAAGTCAGCGATGAAAGAAGAAAGAATAACGAAAGAAACAACAAGCAAGCAGCAAGCATAAACAACACGAAAGAAAGAAAGAGAGATACGAAAAAAGAAAAGAAAAAGAAAAAGAAAAAGAAAAAGAAAAAGAAAAAGAAAAAGAAAAAGAAAAAGAAAAAGCAAAAGAAAAAGAAAAAGCAAAAGAAAAAGAGAGAAAAAAAAGACGAGAAAGAGAGAAAGGAATTATCAGCAGAAAAGAATATGGTACCATTCCGGTGGCAATAATGCTCAAAGGAACCTATAATAAAGGCGAAGAAAGAACGAAAATGTAAATGAATGAACAGCAAAAAAAAATAAAATAAAATAAAATAAGAAAAAAGAAAAGAAAAACTAAATAAAATTAAAGTACGCCGTTCAATCTTCCAGTATGAATCACAAAGCCCCTGCTGGAGGCCCTCATGAAGGTGGTAGTCGGGTTGTCCAGTAACGTGGCCATGACGCTTGCTCTGGCGGGATCTCCCACCGTCACAATCCTGTTACACACTTTCAAAAAAATGTACGTATGAGAAGAGAGAGAGAAAAAAAGGAGAGAGAGAGAAAAAGACAGAAACCTTCTCCACGTTTAACACCGAGGTGATACACTCTTCCTTCATCGTCGCGAGGAAAGTTGGCGTCCTTCAGGTCCCCGGTCTTGGAGGGCGGCACGAAGAAGCTCTTGCTAATGTCCTCGTTGAGCTGGCCCAGCATAGGCGGGATCTTGTCGCTCCCTGCGGCCTGGGTGCCCGAAGAAATGGAGTAGAGGTTCTCTTCCGTGGACTGGCTCATGTTGTTGCTTGGCTGGCTGTTGTGGTTGGCGTTCGACGCTATTGCTGCAACTTTCCTCCTTTTCTTTCTTTTCCAATCTTTTTAGGCGATTTTGTTTTGTTGTTCTATAATGGCGCACATTGGATGATAATCCAGATTACGCCATTTCGTTGGAAAAATTTCCGTTTGTCGACATTAATATATAGGATAATTACATTATAAACGGAGATTTAACAAATATCCTATTGGCCACTACTATTTGTGTAGACAATGGGCTTAGTTTTCCCGACGGCAGCAAAGGCGAGCCTTCTTGCGGAGCTCCTTCCACACCAGACGGCTCAAGAGCAGGGCGCTGGCCCCGCACATCCCCATCAACATCCAAAACACCCGGTCCCAACCATCCTCCGCGCTGGACAGCCAACCGGTGATGAACGGACCGACGGCCGCTCCAAGGCTGCCCGTGCCATCGATGATGGCCGTAACGGTGGCCAAGGCCTTGGCATCCCCTTTCAAGCAGGAGTGCGTGCCGAGGTCAGCGGAGACGGCAGTGGTGATGAGTGAGTAAGGTCCGTTGACAAAGAGGCCGCCCATGAACATAAGCAGGATGTTGAGAGCGAAGCTCCGGTCGCCAAGGAGGCGGTAGAGGTAGAGAGCAGGGATCGCGAGGTACATCATCAACGCGGATGTGGTGGCTTGAGACTCTCCACGGAGAGTGTCGGAGAGGAGGCCGGCAAGGATGCCACCGAGGATGCCGCCCACGTCGAAGAGAGTGGAGAGGTTGCCTGCTTCGGAGGTACCAAGACGTTTGCCTCCGATTTCTGTTCTTGTTGTAAGAGAACCGTTAGACCGAAACGAAAGAACAAGGAGAAGAGATGAGGATAGAGGAAAGAAAGAGAGCTAAAAGCATAAACGCAGGAAGGTGGAGAGGAGCGAAGGACGAAGGAGAGAATAATTACCAGTATGTTTTAGGTAGAAAGGCAACCAGTAGAGGAACGTGTAACTGACCAGCTTGCAAAAGAACAGCGCCAATGCAAACTCCGCCACCCCAGGAATCAGCCACGCCTTGAAAAAGTTGATGCCCTTCTCCTTCTTCTTCTCCTCCCTCCCCGCTTGATGCTTGCTATTTTCCAACAAGTAGATCTCCTCCTCATTTTCGTCTCCTCCTTCAAACTTTTCATCCTGATTGATGGACCCTTCTTCCGCCGCTTTCGCCTCGTCGTTTGAGGCCGAAGCAGAAGGTGGCGGAGCAACCACCAAAAAGAAAAAGACAATCACCCCAAGTCCACCAATGATGATCCCCGGAAGAATGAACGAGTATCCCCAACCGAGGCCCAACGCCGCCGACGCCACCAACGCACCAAGAATGTTTCCCACAGAGGTGTTGGCGTTCCATACGCCCATCACGAATCCTCGTCTGCCTTTGCCGAACCAATTGCCCATGATGCTGACGACAGAGGGCCAGCCGGTCGATTGGAAGAGACCAGAGAGCACCTGAACGACCACGAAGTACCAGAAAGAGTGGATGTTCCAGAGGTAGGCCATGCCAAAGAGAGTGGTGCAGATACCCGTGAGGATCATTCCTGCACTCAGAAAGTATCTATTATCGTTTTCATTTTTTGCCATTAGAAAAGACAGCGGAGAGAGAGCTTCTGAAGGATGAGAAACAAAGAAGAGTATTAAAAGGCCAACCTGAGGTTCACGCGGTCCCCAAGATGACCACTGAAGAACATACCAACGGCATAGGAGGCCAGGAACGCAGTGTCAAGGCTTCCCAACATGCCCTCTCCTTTATGCTCGTTGTCAAAAGGAGCCCATCCCCCGTCTGAAGTTAACAAAGCAGAGGCCGAAGCTGACGAAGTCGAGGAACTGTGGTCGTCGTCGTCGTTGGTTTCTTTGTCCGTGTTGTGAAGAACGGACTTGACTATGCTGGGAGGCTTGCGAGAGAGATGATAGGACATGTAACAGAGAAAAGTCAGGATGAAAACGGTGGCTCTGAGGAAGAGCTTCTTCTTTCTGGACCATGGCGACGAGAAGAGGCATCCCTGCAAGAGGGACATGCCCAGAGGCACATTTGTCATGGGTGGATGTTGCTTCTCTGTGGCTTCCATTTTATGCGTTCGTTATGCTGGTGCAACAAAGAAGAGCCAAAAAAAAAAGGGTGAAGAGTAGAGAAGAGAAGCAAGAGAGAGAAAGGTTTGATGTAGGTCAGTCCTGCTATGTGGGGTAGTTGTAAAAACAAAGAATATCTCCGAACACACATTCGACAACACCAAGAATAAATAGAAGTCAGAAGAACTATGAAGCGGTGTAATCTACCTTAAAAAAACCCATTATGAGCAGAAAAAGAGGGAGAGCTTTCCCAGCCGCCACGTGCAGGAAAGCCTGGGAGGGGTGGGTTGGGGATTGGTTGGTATCCACCCTACCCAACTATCTGCCATTGGTGGTGTTCCGCGCCCTGAAGAGTGGTGTCCCTTGTCCGCTGATGTCATCCCCTACAAAAAAAATAAATTAACGAGGACAGGAGAGAGGACAGGAGCGAGGTAAACATCTGGTCCAAGAGGCATGCGAAAAAAAAAAGTGTTGTTGTGGAGGAGGAAGCAAGTTTCCAGGAAGACGAACCCACCACTTGACTGTTCTGTTTTCCTTCGCACAGCTTCATTTTGAGCGCTTGGTTATCGGCCGTGCTTCTCTTTCTTTTTCCTGCTGAACTTTCACGTCGACGCGTAGTTCTGGTGAACCTTTTGTGAAGCAGCCCTGCACAATCGCTGCAGCAGACTTGTCTAATTCGGGTTGTCGACAAAAACTCCTCGACAAAGAAGAAAGCAATAAAGCAAAAGAAAGACTGAAGAAGAGGACTAAAAGGACTCCGGTTTTTCTTAACACCCTCCACAGATGGCAAACCAATATTTCTTCCCAGTAATTTGTTTGGTTTGTTTTATAGCAATCGCTGAAACTGCCACCATAGCCACAAACTCCATACCCACAGCACTCCACCAGGCCACTCCTTCCTCGGACATTCGCTCCGTCGACCGAAAACCACCTTGCTCCCCCGGCGCCTGTCAAAGCACCGAGACCTGCTGCGTGACTCCCGACGGCAACCCAGCTTGCTGTCCTTTCCGCAAAGCCTGTTGCTGCCCCGATGGCCAGACCTGTTGCCAAGGCCAAAGCTGTCAGTGTTCCGGCTGCCCTGGTCCCGATTGCAGCTGTTTCTCCTGTGGCCAAGGAGGACAGTGCGTGACTCACGAAGCGTTCTCTCCTCTATCTTGAGCTAAGATTTTCTTACTTTGAAAAAAACCTCTGTTGAAAACTCTGTCGTTTATACAAAAAGCTTGAAAAGAAGTTCGTTGCTCACACTTCGTCTGTTGTTTTCTTTCTTCGCATTCTATCGGTCCCTCGTTTCAGTCGGTTAGTGCCTCTCTTCCACTCGTCTTTGGCTCCTCTCAAGGTGGACATCGCGTTGAACGTGTTTTTGAAGGAGGAGAATTCTTGTTGCCGTTTGAGCGCCAGTTTCTCTTTCTCTCCGAGGTAATGCGCGATGGCGAAATGGCCGTTGGCGATGGCTGCCTCCGAAGGGAGAAGACCATTACTCGCTCTGTTGGTATAAGCATATTCGTTAAAAGAGTTGAAACATGAAAAAATAGGCATAGAAATAGCAAAGTGAAAAGCGAAAAAGAAAAGTGATAAAAAAAGAGAGAAAGACAAGGCAAGAAAAAGAAACGAGATGAGAAACAAACCTTATTGTAACATCCACTTCAAATTGTTCCACCAACAATTTGGCAGCATTGCCGTGTCCGTTCTTTGCAGCCAAATACAGCGCTGTTCGTCCTTTGCCATCCTTTGCGTTCACCGGATGTTCCTCCTCGTCCTCTCCGTCTTTGCCCTTGCTCTTATACTTGCTCACTCTCTGCAACATATGCTTCAGCTCCAAGACGTTTCCCGTTCTGCTGGCTTGATGCAACGGCAACGTTCCAGCTATATCATGCTTTGTCGTTGTGTACTTTTCGGCTTCGTTCCAGATCGCTGTATACCATTCCTCCATTTCGTTGGGATCTTCCACAAAGAATTCCAATGTAGTTCCATCTTTTGAAGTCACTTGAAAACTTGGTAATGAAGGAGAAGGAACACAAGTAGCAGTTGAAGAGCGGGAAGAAGAAGGAGAAGGAGTTGTAGAAGAAGAAGTGGATGAACGAGAAGAAGCAGGAGAAGCTGAAGGAGAGGACGAAAATGGAGCAATTCCATAAGCCCATGACGGAGGGGGTACGGTTGAAGTATATGAAAATGGAGCTGGAGAAGCAGAAGCAGGAGCAGAAGCAGAAGCAGCAGAAGAAGCAGAGGAAGTTATGGAAGCAAAAGGTGCAAGAGAAGATGACGGGGATGAAGAAGCCGAAAAGACAGAAATGCTTGAACGAGAAGGAAGCACGATTTTGTAGAGACTGACCATGACGATGTATTCAAGCTCAGCTCCCATCAAAAGACTTTTGGCAAGAAGGAGAGCATCGTTGAAGAGGAAAAGGATGCAAGCGAGGGGAGAACCGCGTCCTTTTCCAGTTTGTTGGAATAGTAGCACGGGTCCCGACTTAACAAGTTCCCTCGTTGGTTTCATTATATTTCGCATCTTTTTCATTTGTTAAAATGTTATCAAAGAGATCTACAAGGAGAAGAAACCGAATAAGAAGGAGAAAAATGGTACCTTCTTTTTTTCTTTCTGGCGAACTGCTTTGGGCACAAGAGTTTTGTCTTTGCGATAGTGAAGTTTGTTGTGAATGGTCCAAAGCTTGTGTCTCTTTTCGAAGGTGTTCTTTTTGTCTTCGATGTAATTGGCCAAATCAGAAATGGTGGTCGCCACTTTTGCTATATCGTTATAGTCAGAATGTTCGCAATGTGTACTGGCCAGCAGTTCCTGAAAGAGTTTAATATGTTTGTTTTGTTGAGAAAAGAGGAAGAATGATAAGATAAAAACGAAGGGAGAAAAGAGCTTACACGAAACAGTAGTTTGTATCTTGGAATTCTTTGGACTAAGAATAAGGAAAGTTAGAGATTGCCGAAGAAGAAAGTCAAAGAAGAGTGGAGAAAATAAATCCGGAGAAAGAACAAACCAGGGAGGATGAGTAGATGGGTAAGATACCAATCTCCTTTCATCTTGTCCAGAGGGGTTGGCCGTTGCTTCGTTACATCAAAAGTAAGCATTATGTTCAAAATAGAAAAAAAAAAGGAGAAACCAGTACCTGAAGAAACTTTGTAAACCTTCTGTTTTTGTGAAGCACTGAGAGAATGTTCAGAGCGTCATCATAGTTGTTAATATAATCAGTGTAGAGCTTCATCCACGGTGCCTGTTAACGGGGATTATTTGTTAGTTGGATATTCATTGAAACAACAGAAAATGAAAGGAAACGGAAACAGAAGAAGAAAGGAACAACGCACAAGTGCCAAAAAGACATGGCCAAGAACACCAGTTGCGGGACTCCAGGTCTTCATCTCTTTTTCTAAATCCGAGAGCAACCTTTCGTGAAGGTACAAAATGGAATCGACATTGCTAAATATAGTAGGAATGGCAGAGGTAGGAAAGATGCCGGAGGTCGTTTGAGCTAACGTCTCCAAAGGAAGTTTGTACTCATTGATGAGAAAGTGGAGATTGGAGACGTAGATTCGTTCGGTCTCTAGTATTTCTTTTGCCACTGCTGCTCGTCGCTTCAGCAACCTTTCTGGAAAAATGAAGCTATAAGTCTTTCTTTCTCATTGCAGAAGAAAACAAAAGGAGAGAAAGAATAGAGAAACGAAGAAAGAAAGAGAGAGAGAGAGAGAGAGAGAGAGACGAAAATGGGAAAGATAGGAAAGAGAAGATGGATAAAAGAAGAACGGAGTACTTTGCTGAACAAAGTTGCCCATCGTCATCTTCCTCATTAGCTTCAGGCCTTCTGACTTATCCAAACTCTTGGACGGTCGTCTTAACTCTCTCTTTGGAACTGGTGGAGGAGCACCTCTTGAAGACAAGGGAGACCGAACCGGAACTTTTATCGCTCCACTTGCTTCTCTTTCTCTTTTATCAACTGCAACTGGAAAGAACGAACTAGATTGAGGTCGCTCCTCCACTGCTTCTCTTTCTTTCATCGTTATTATCAGCTTCTCCTCTATTTCTTCCTCCTTCTCTTCCTCTTCTTCTCTCTCGTCTACTTCTTGTTCGTCATTTCTTTCTTCTTCGTCGTTGTTGCTGTTTTTGTTGTTATCAACATATGTTGTGGGTTGAGGTGGTTGTTGAGCTAGTTGTTGAAAGGTGGAAGAAGGAAAGAGAGGAGGTCTCTTCCATCTGTGCATTTGAGCAGCTCGAATGGTGGACGTTCCATCCGAAACAGAGAATAGAGAGGGTGCAGAAGCAGAAGAACATGTGCCCATCGAGAATGTTCCACTTTCATATCTGGTGTTACTATTGTGATTGTGTGCGTTGCTGTTGGCAGTGAAGAACGCTTTCTTGACGTCCAAAAAAGACATCACCCTCGCTGGTTCGTTTCTAGTCGGTGCGGTTGGTATCGTCGCTCTCTCCTTCGCCTTCTCCTTTTCTTGCTCCTCCGCCTCTCTTTTCTTCCATTGGAAGAAAACGCTCTTTCTTCCTCTTATCGTGTCGAAGCTCTTGTTTTGTACATCGTTTCTGGAAGCAAAAGAAGGGGTCGTTATTGTTGTCGTTCTGTCGGTTGTTGTTTTTGTTGTTGGAAGAATGGTAACCTTCCGACTGGAGTCGAACGGTAAAAGCTCTGAAGTTGAAGCGGTTGAAGAAGTTGAGGAAGAAGAAGAAGAAGAAGAAGAAGAAGAAGAAGAAGAAGAAGAAGAAGAAGAAGAAGAAGAAGAGGAAGAAGAAGAAGAAGAAGAGGAAGAAGAAGAAGAGGAAGAAGAAGAAGAGGAAGAAGAAGAAGTGGACAGAGGTTCAAGTTTCACATAGTTTTGAGGAAAGTAGCCTTCCGTTCCGTCTTCCTTTCTTCCTTTCCACCATCCGCTTGGATTCGTTTCTATGATCTCTATTAAATCTTTTACCTGTTTTTTTGAAAAAGAAAAAAAAAGAAAGAACAAGAGCAAACAAAAACAAACCGAAGAAAAGAAACAGCAAACGAACAAGAATAATAAAAAAGAAAAAGATATATTAACAACTTCCAAAGCCAAAAAAAAAAACAACTAAAATACGAACTGTGAATGAAAGGTGGTTCTTTTCATTCGTTTGATAAGACCCAACGGCTTTACTGATTCTCTTCTGCACCTTTGTGTGTCGGTAATCATTACCCTTGGACGACCGATCCTCCAACACCGGTACCCTTTGCATTATTTTTTGTTTTTAACTGCAATGTTGGTTTATTTGTTAGCGGGTTTTTTTTTTCGAAAGCTTCAAACAAAAAGAAGAAGAGGAGGGACACAAACGAACTATGCGAGTGCTGGTGCCATTCGCCGGCACTCCTTTTTACCGCTTTTCGTTTCTTTCTTCTCCTTCTGTTTTCGTTACACCTGAAATTGAATCTGTTAACTGGCCACCTTAATTTACCAGATTAATTAATATAGAGCACAAGCGCTATACCCTTTGACCACCGTTTGTGCCGTTTTCAAGAAGGAAGCACGCACAATATGTACATTCACAGGCAAAAGAAGAAGGCTTTGTGCTTTGCTTAAAGAACAATGCCCTTGTTTTACTCAAATCGCCACTGACGAAGCAGATCCAAGAAGAAGAACTAACAGAACAAATGAAAGGAATAAACATTACATGGAACTACTGTTGTTGCACTTTCCAGTTATGAACAGCGAGGGAGAAGCAGACCAGGCTGTGCAAATACTCCTCTCGCTCCTGAAACGGAACAGAGAGAGCTGCAAATCCTCTCCTTGCGAAGACAAATGGCGCTTCCATCTTCATCTTCATCTCTTGCATTGTTTTCTTCTCCTCTTCCTCTGTTCCATCCCCTTCTTCGTCTTCCTCTGCTTCGTTCCCTTCTTCTCTTGCCTCCCTTTTCTCTAAACTATTCACGACTATCAACCGGTGATTCTTCAAGCGTTTGGCACCCTTCAGAAAGCTCCTGTTGTTCCCCACCGAAGTGACCCCCAACTTCTTATCAATCCACTTTTTTTTCCACTTGATGACCTCTCCATCGGTTGTCTGCGGGCTGTACCCTCCAAACACGGCACGGACTACGGTGTTGGCATCCATCAACACCATGAACCGCTCTGCAGGGCCTTTGGCCTTGAGGCTCCAGGACGGATGATACTGGGCACCACTCTTCTCTCTTGTCTTGGCCAATCGAAACTCCAAAGAGCGCCACCAGAGGAGCACTTGGTTATGGTGCTGGTACCATCGCCTCAGCCTGTCGCTGTTGCTGCTGTTGCCAGCTTGAAGGGCGGAAGCTGCTTGCCACTCTGAATGCGTGCCGACGGCAAGCTGTGTCGTCGTTGCCCAGTGACCCAGAGCATGGAGGATCCTTTGTGCGTAGCGGCTAAGGCTTGAATGAGAGGGCAAGGAGTCTTTCAACGCCTCTTGGAGGATGCCGTAGCCAACGTTCCTGATGTACTTGAAGAGGGTCACGTAGACGTAGAACTCGGTGAAGTCTGGAGGTCGTTCTATGCCACCCCAAACGTTTTGCTCATGCACAAACCGCACGAGCTCTGCAAGCAATGGCTTGGGAACCACTTTGTGGACGGCCCGTTCCACGTCCTACAGGCTGGCCACCCGCTCCTCTCCTCGCTTCGGTTCTCTCATTTGTCGTTTCGGCTTCCTTCTTCGGTGGTGAAATTTCCTGATTTACACGAAATTTCAATATAGTATCAAAAACATTTCCACTTAATTCACTCCAATTTTCAGCGTAATCCAAACAAACGGTCGTGTCGACATGAACAACATTAACAAAACAAACACTCTTCTCCCGCGCTCTCTCTCTCTCTTTCTCTCGCTCATTTCTCGCTCTCCTCTTCTGCTAATGACCCGCAGTCCAACAAACACAAAAAACAAAGCGTCTCTTCCTTGTGCCACAAGGGGAAGCCATGCTAGCCCCAACCTCGAGTTTTTTTTTTTCTCTGGATTTGCATTCGTTTTTCTAGCACTATCGAAGTTTCCGCCTCCCTTTCCATTCCCTCCATGCCTTGCAATGCAATTTCATTTTGGTGTTCAAACAACCGGCGGCATTCTCCTCCACTCAAAAAGAGACATTAAAAATCTCTTCTCTTCTCTTCTTTTGTTTTCATTTGTTTTCTGTTTTGTTTTTTTTCGTTAAAAAAAAAACAACAGAAGAAAATGTCCGACCAAAACAGGGTGCAGCGTGTGAAGAGCCTCAAGGAGAGAACGGCAGAGCTGGTGGCTCGCACGTTTGACCGCTCCATGGCGGACAAGCTGCCGGCCGAACTGTTGGAGCAGGTCCAACGGCGGATGACTCCGGACAAACAGATCGCCGAGCTGGGACAGGTCAAACGGTGGGAGGGAGGTCAGTTGGCTTCTGTGCTTCCTCTCTTCCTCTCTTTTCGCTTCTCTTTTCTCTTATCCAGCTCTGTCGTTCTGTTTCCTTGCTCTTCTCCCGTTCTCTGCGTCTATCTTCTCTGCTTCTCTCTCTCTCTCTCTCTCTCTCTCTCTCTCTCTCTCGTTCTCTGCTTCTCTTCTCTCACACTTTCATCTCTTCTATATCTTCTCTCTTCTCCTCTTTCACTCTCTCGTTCTCTCGTTCTCTCGTTCTCTCGTTCTCCCTAGGTACTCTTCGTCCTCTTTCTCCTTCTCCTCGCCCTTCTTTCTCACATCTCTCGCTTTGCTTCGCTTTGCTGTCCTTCTTGAGCAGATCAATTGGTAGAGTTATGGAACTACGATGAAGAAGGAAGAGCGCACGGTGATGGCTTCACGTTCCATCGCAACGGAAAACGAGCGATGCACGTTCAGTACCATCACGGCAAGAAGCAAGGAGCGGTCAGTTGGTGGAGATCCGATGGCGTGCTTTGTCTGAAGGATTACTATTTTTGAAGTGTGGAGTCGTGTTTGTAGCTATGTAAATACGTATATCAGTATCATATGTACAGAAAAGAAGGACAGAGGGATATAAAACAGAGTATAAGAAAACATAACTAACCTTTGGTATAATATGTAGAGAGAGATTCAAAGGAACGAGAAAGAAGAAACAGACGAGAGAGAGAGCGAGAACAAGAGACAAAAGGCAAAGAAAAAGAGAACGGATAGAGAAGAAGGCAACAAAAAACAGAAAGATAAGAAAAGAAAGCTTCTCTCTAAGAATAGTAGTTTTTACAGATTGGCTTTGGAGGGCAGTTTGCCGGACATGAGGTCCCCATAAGGCCTCTTGTACATCTCGTGCTTGAGCAAAGAGAACGTGGTGCGGTCTTTGCCCAACGGAGAGAGCTTCGTGGCCAACGCAATGGCTTGCGGGAGAACCTTGTCTTCTGAAGTGGCCAAGTCGATCATTCCTTTGGCTTGGGCTTCTTTGCCGCCGAAACGTTTGCCAGTGAGAACAGCATCGCGGTAGGTATTGGGATCACTGCAAACAAAGTTAGATGAAGACACGAAGGACGAAGAGAAAGAGCGGGAACACAGGAAGGCGAAGTTAGTACTTGATGCGAGTGTTGACAATGGAGTTCATGCCAGGTGTCAATCCCATGTGGATAAGAACTTCAGGCATGCACAAAAAACCTCGGTCTTCTCTCATGATGCGATAGTCATGAGCAAAGGCAAGCATCAATCCTATTGGTGTTGTTAAAGTTTTGTATCAATACAAGAGTTCTTTGTTTTTTTTTTTTTTGCTGTCATTTAATGCAGAGAGAGAGAGAGAGAAAGAGGAAGAAAGAGAGAAGAAGAGAAGAAAGAGGGAGAGGAAGAGAACGAGCGAACTAGAGAACGAGAGATGAGAGGAGGACCTGCAGCGAAGGCGTGGCCATTGATGGCAGCAACAGTGGGCATCGGAAAGACAAGGAACCTGGCAGCCAAACGACTCCACTCCTTTTGTCAAATGAGCTATCAACCAACATTCCCAAAACATAAAACAATTCCGCAGAAGGAAGGAAGAGAGAAAGCGAGAAGGGAAGAAGACAGTCTTAAAACCTGAACGATGGTCTGCATGGCCTGGCCAGCGTCGGGTTGGGTGCTCACCCAGTCGAGGTCCAGCCCATTACTGTAAAACTTTCCTTCTCCAGTGGTCACCAGCGCCACCGCCGACCTATCACTGTTCCAGGAATCATAGCGTAAGGAGAAGGAGAAGGAGAAGGAGAAGGAGAAGGAGAAGGAGAAGGAGAAGGAGAAGGAGAAGGAGAAGGAGAAGGAGAAGGAGAAGGAGAAGGAGAAGGAGGAGAAGAAAGAAGGAGAAGAGGAAGGAGAAGGAAAAGGAGGAGGAAAAGAAGAACAAGGAGTTACGAACTTTTCGACGGTATCAAGCACTTTGTGCAGCTCCTGAATGAAAGTGGGGTTGAACCGGTTTTCGTTGGCTTTGAAGGTCAGGACGTACACGCCGGAACCGTCCTTGTTTTCCAAGTGTAACGAACCGCTCATTGTTGTCTCTTGTTTTCTTTTTCTTTTTTTTCTTTTTATTTTTTTGTTTGGCGGATAATTTTCTTTTATGTCGACACAAATATTCTCCTCGGGGCTTTAAAACGAGCACAAGGAGTGCACCATTTGTGGTCGCTGGAAAATGTGCATTTCTGGCATTTTTTACCTTCCTTGCGTCCCTGAAATACCACAGCAGAAAAGAATGGAAGAACAGGAACGACGGCTCACTCCCTTTGAACAAGAGCGGCGGCGCTTGATCGATGAGATATCGCAGGTTGTTGGAGGATGCTACCTGCATTTTTTTTTGTTCGTTGTTGTTAGGTCGTGAATTAACCTTTTTGAAAAAAAAACCAACAAAAAATAAAAAGGGGCTTGTTCTGGCTGCTGCAAAGATGCAACGGCTGAACGAAAACTTGGAACGGATGGAACAAGAAGGGAAGGACATCAGCGCGTTCGCTGCCATTTGGAAAGATTTTCGCTCCAAGATGGAGGCAGCATCTTCTGCTCTTCCCATCACTCCCTCCGCCTCCTCCGAAGAACAATACTCCTCCCTACAAGAAAGCTTTACAGAAGAGACCTAAAAAGCACTTCAAAGAGCTTTGTTTAACTTCTTGGCACAACAAACAAAACATGACACAGAGCATCTTATTTAAAACGACTTATCAAACACGCTCTCAATGATATCACAGGCATGGCCCAAGTCCGCCTCCGACAGGACCAATGGCGGCGCAAAGCGAATGATGTGGTCATGCGTGGGCTTGGCCAGCAACCCCTTCTCCTTCAACGCCATGCAGAGGTCCCAGGCGGTCATCTTCCTGCCGCTCTGCGCGGGCGGCACCACCTCCACCGCGTTCAGCAGACCCTTACCCCGCACGTCCTTCACCCAACCAGAGTGCCTGGACTGCAGGTGCCTCATCCTCTGCCGAAACACTTTGCCCAAGCGGTCCGCCCTCTCCGCAAGCCCTTCCTCTTTCAGCACCTGCAAGGCGGTCTTGGCCACGGCGCAGGCCAAAGGATTGCCTCCATAGGTGGAACCGTGTTCCCCAGGGTTGATGCAAAGCATGATGGCATCATCCGCAAGCACGGCAGACACTGGCAGCACTCCACCTGACAGCGCTTTGCCCAACACCAAGATATCCGGCCGGACCTCCTCCCAATCGCAGGCCAACATGCGGCCCGTCCTACAGAGCCCCGTCTGTATCTCGTCCGCGATGAAGAGGACGTTGGCCTCGCGACAGATCCTGGCGGCCTCACGGAGGTAGTCAGGGCTTGGCACGATAACGCCGGCCTCACCCTGGATGGGCTCCACGTAATAGCCGGCCACGTTGGGGTCCTGGACGGCCTGGCGTAGGGCATTAAGGTCGTTGTAGGGGATCAAGGGGAAGCCAGGAGTGTAAGGGCCAAAGCCCTTGTAGGAGGAGGGGTCGGTGGAGGTGGAGATGGCGCTGATGGTGCGGCCCCAAAAGTTGCCCTTTGGGAAGAGCACCTTGGCTTGGTTCTCGGCCACTCCTTTCTTCTTGTAGGCCCATTTCCTACAGAGTTTTACAGCGGTCTCACCACCTGTTTGTGTTTGGGTATGTTTGTTTGGGTTTATGGGGTGAGAAAAACGATGAGACGTTTCGTCGAAACTCTAAACCAATAAAGTCAAGTTAAGACAAGAGAGTTTAAAAAAGTACCCTCTACACCAGTATTCATGGGAAGCACTTTGTCATAACCAAAGTAGGAGGTGATGAAGCGGGCATAGGGTGCCAGTTGGTCGTTATGAAAGGCTCTGGAGGTGAGGGTGATCTTTTGCGCCTGCTCCATGAGCGCCTCCAAGATCTTGGGGTGGCAGTGGCCCTGGTTCACGGCAGAGTAGGCCGAGAGGAAGTCCAGGTAGCGCTTGCCTTCCACGTCCCAAACGTAGGCGCCCTTTCCTTTGGAAAGGACAGCAGGGATGGGGTGGTAATTGTGGGCCGAGTACTTGAGCTCAGTGTTGATGTAGTCCGAAGACCGCTTCAGTTGACCCACTTTTTGTCATTTTTTTTTTTTGGTTCGTAGGAAAGATTGTGATTGCAATCAACAGACGAAAAAAGTAGCAGTGGTAGAAAGCAACCAAGTCGTACCTTCACCAGCTGTGCCGTAGTCTCGTGCAGAAGTGGCCACCAACGAACCCAACAAGTTGTTGGCGTTCTTCTGCCTCTTCCACAGATGGGATCGACCCAGGCAGCAGGTCGACACACCACTAGTCACCGCGCTACGTCTCATCTTGTGCGTTTCTCTCTGGTTGTTTATGTTTTTTAATAGCTATTTTTTCAGGTGTCAATTTTTTTGTGAATTAAAATATATCCAAAATAAGGACTTTTTTCCGATGGCGAAGAATATTTGCCGATTTTCCAGGAATTTTACATTTTATCGAGATTATCGTCATTTTATTTTTTGTCGACCAATGCGACGACGATTCACCGCCGAATGAAAAGAGCCTTGTGGATGGGAGCAGAGGTGGACAGCCCATCCCTCCGAAAGCTATGTCCTCGCCACTGCTCGCAGGCTTCCACCTCTTGCTCCGTTCCTCTTCTCCACGCTGTGTTGCCGACCATCCTCTCTTGAATTCGGGACAGCCGTCGTGTCGAAGCGAGGAGTGCCGGCTCTTCGTCGTCATCTGTCGTCTTTGCTGGAGGAGGAGGAGGAGAAGGGAAATAGGCAAACACTTCTTCGATGGCACAAAAGAGAGGCCAAACATCTGTTTCAACGTAGACTTGGCCTCCTTTCCGTAGGTACTTGTGCAACGTGGTCAAAAGTTCCGTTGTAACTACTCTCCGCTTGTGATGCTTGCGCTTGTGCCAAGGATCGGGATAGAGGATGGTTGCTCTGGTCAAGACCTTGTTCTCTTCTCGCAAAAGCAGCGCGTCATCGGTACATGCCGCCTTCAAGAGTGGAGATGAAGAAAGGCGAAAGAGATGCAACGACCGCAACAGAGGTTCGAGGCAAACGTTGGCGTTGCATGCCCACAGGTACTGCAAGTTTGGCATCCAGTTCTCATCCAACAGTTGCCGTTGATGCGGTGACCGCGACGAACGTTTAGCGTTCAGTTGATAGAGCAAGGTCTTCACAGAAGCATCCAGCACGACGTTGGTATGAACGTCTACTCCTAAAAAGTTGTGAGTAGCAGCAGGAGCATCTCCACGAAGAAGTCTCTCCACCTTCTCTTCATCCAGCAGCTGTTCCTTATGAATATCCTGAAGAGAAGAAGAAGAAGAAGAAGAAGAAGAAGAAGAAGAAGAAGAAGAAGAAGAAGAAGAACAAGAAGAAGGAGAACAAGAAGAAAGCAGGTTTTCAATGGCGAGGTTCCACACTCCAGTGCCTTTGCCACAACCTAGGTCCAGATGGAGCGGGAGTGAGGGATCAGCGAACGCCCTCTCCCAAAAGGGAGCCGTCCGTTGGAGCAGCTCCTCCGCAGCGCTGTCCGGAGAAAAAACGGGGTGGGAGAGGTAACGGCTGGCAAGAGGGTTGATGCAGGGACGAGCACGGCCCGGCTGGTGAGGTTGCGAAGGGGACCACCAACGAGACCTGGCGCTCGTTTCGCCGCCAACAGCTGCGGTGGCGGAAAGAGCGTCGTAGTTGTCGTCGTCAACCTTTTCATGCTGGGGAGCAGCGGAGGCAAAGCAGCGGCGTAGCGCTTGCGTCCTTGCGTGAGCGAGGAGCGGAGTTGAGCGAGCGAGGTGTCCGCGTGTGGTCATGCGGAAGAAGCCGTTGGTGGGAGCAACCAGCAAGACCTCTCTTCTTCGTGCACACGACCGCTTCATTTTTTGTTCTCTTTTTCTTTCTTTCTTTCTTTATCGGGTAAAATCAATAATCGATTCTCTCCGTAAATAATCGAGTTTTAAGACGTTTATTCCTAAATAATCGTATCTTTGCGGCATCTATTCCGAAATTTGGATGATAATCGGAAGGAACAGCGAAGAATCTTCGATAACTTTTCTTTTGGTTGGAAACTTCGTCTTTGCACTACACAAATTTTTTCCTCAAAACAAAAACACAAACAAGACCACTCACTCAAGCAGAAGCTGCAGCAGAAGAGAGGATCCGTCCAGCGACACTGACCACCCTTCCTCCACCACCCTTCACCCCAACCCTCTTTCTCTCTCCCCCACGAAAAATAAATAAAATAATAATAAATAAAAATGGAGGCAGAAGCAGCCTGCAAAGACACTGACTATTACTCGCTGGTCCCAGCGCGCTTTGCGGCGGACGCCTCCCCTTCCTCCTCGTTTTGGGCGGTGGGAGTGACCACGGCTTGCGTGGTGGTGGTCGCTACGCTGTTCTATCTCTTGCGGGAGAAGCTGTGGATGAAAAGGAAGCTCCTCTCCAGCTCCTTTCCTGGCAGCCAAGTCACCAACGCCACAGGTTTGTTGCTCCTTTCTCTCTTTCGTCTGTCTCTCTGTCTCTCTGCTATCTCTTCCTCTTCTCTCTCTTCTCTGCTGAACAAGTTTTTTGTGAATAGTGATGAAAGGAGGTTCCATGCCCATCGGACTTGAAGCCTACAAGCAGACTAAGCAGTTCACCAAAGAGACCGTCCCCTCGGGCCTTTTGAAGGAGCACACCACCAGGGAGAACACTTGGGGGTTGCTCCATGTGAGGGAGGGACGGCTGGCCTTGCACTACTTGCCAAGCGAGCATCCTCCACAGGAGGAGCGAGTGGTGGAGTTACTGGCAGGTGAATGTGGTGTCATTCCTCCTAAAGCTCCTCATCAGGTATGCTAAATCCTATCCTTGTCATTCATGTGTTCTAGTTCTTCTTGTTGTTCTTTCTTGCTCTTGTTCTTGTTCTTCCTCTTCTTCTTCTTCTTCCTCTCTTCATTCTTCTTCGTTCTTCTTCGTTCTTCATTCCTCTCCCCCTGTTCTGCTTCTCTTCTTGCTTTGCTTGCTTTCTTTTGCTCTATGCTTCCTCATTCTCATCCTTTGCCTTGTCTTGCCTTGCCTTGCCTTGGAGGTGGAGTTCTTGCCGGATGAAGCAGGGCCAGTGTCCTTCTTTGTGGAGTTTCTTCGCCCCATCCGAGAACTCCCAGCAGCACCTGAAGGGGATGAAAAATCCTCATAAATCGCAACTATTTTCGAATGCTTCGATATTTATCGTTTTGTGAATAGAAATTAAAATTTTCCTGGAAATATTTCATAAAAGGAAAAACTTAATTTGCAATGTCCTCTTATATAGCAATCATTACAGCAATACAGCCACAAAAAAAATAAGAATAAGAATGGCAGAAGAGGAGGCATGGAGCATCCACGGAGAAGGAGAAGGAGAACAGGAGGAGGAGGCGGAAGTGCGTCGCCATAAACTGCTGGCTTCTGGAGGCGCTCAAAGAGATTTGGTCCACAAAGGCGACAGAGACAGTCCCAACAAGAAGAAGGAGAAAAAGCACAAAAAGAAACACGAGCAAAGGGAGGACAAGACCGTGACGGACCAGTTCATGTCCACCAAACTGTTGAGACACTTTCGGGACACCCTTGTCCCTGTTATTCGTGAAACTATAGAAGAGGTTTTTCTCTTCTCTTTTCTTTTCTTTCCTTTTCTTTGTCGTTTAAACCCTAGTTTTGTTTAAAGGCAAACACAGGAGAAATAGAAGACGTGGTGGAGTCCACCTTGGGAAAGATAGAATACGGGATCGATGGAATAGAAGTCGCGCAAGCCCTCATTCCGCTACAAAGCCTCAAAGTATCTTTCAAGAACCATAAGACCAGCATTCAAGGAGACACTGTGGTCCGTCTGCCGAAATCGATTCAAATCAAAGCGTTTGTCTTCTTGTTCTTCTTCTTCTTCTTCTTCTTCTTCTTCTTCTTCTTCTTCTGCTTCTTCTCTTTCTTCTGCTTCTTCTTCTTATCTTCTTCTCTTTTCGTCTTTGTTTTGTTCCATTTACACCGTCAAACAACAGCGAAGATATTGCCATATTCTTGAAACCGTTTTCTTGGTATTACAAGAAAGACACGTTCCCAAAGCTAAAAGACAAGGGCAAGGTGGCACCAACGGTGAAGAAAGTCAGCATAACAGCGTCGGTGGCCGTGTATCTCAGCGAGAGAGATGCCAAAGAAGGGGAAGTGGAGAGATATCCGTCGGCCAAGTTGCTCAGCTGTAACGTTGGAGCCAAGTCTCTCAGTTACGTTCTCTCTCTCTCTCTCTCTCTCTCTCTCTCTCTCTATTAAGTATACTTAATGAAAAACTATGCAACACCAACAAATATTACAGGTATAAAAATATCAGAAACGAAAGCGAGTGTCGTTTACAATATCGTTATAGCTGCTTTCAAACGGTCCATCAAAGCCAACCTTCGCAAGACTCTCACTCAAATGATGGAAGAAGAAGTGCTCTCAGACAAGTCGATTATTAACTTGTTGTGTAATGCCGGCTTGAAGGTCAACAAGCCAAAGAAAGGGCCTTTCGCGAGGAGAAGGAAAGACAGGGAAAGCGGAGTAGGAATAACGGCAAGAAGAGAAGATGAAGGAGGAGATGATGACGATGGATGGCTCATTGATAACAAAGCTGACGGAGAAGAAGACGATGATGGCGATGATGAAGAAGAAGAAGTAAAGGAAGAAAAAGAAGTGACCAAGAGTAAAGAGAAAGAAAAACATGAGTTGTTAGAGAGAAAGAATAAGAAGGAGAAGAAACACGAAACAAGGAGGAATAAAGAAAAGGAAGAACAAGACCACGATGACGATGAAAAAAACGATGGCTGGTTCATCTGAAAGGAATGGAGAACGCAGAAAGCAACGTAGAGCGGTTTATTGTTCTCTCCTTCGTTGCTCAAACTCTTCCAAGATCTTCCGCTGCACTACTTGACGCTCGTTCTTCCAGTTGGCAAGAACTGGACCCCAAAGAAACCTCGCCACCGCCCCTTTTATTTGTTGTGTAACCTTTGTTTGAACTCCTTCTTGTCCAGCCACATCCTATATTTGCTTATTTAGGTATCGAGAGGCATAAAGAAAACAGAGCCAAGAGAAGAGAGAGAGAGAGAGAGAGAGAGAGAGAGAGAGAGAGCAGGCATGCAGAGCGCACGACAACGAGACAGCGGAGAAGAACACAAACCTCGAAGAGCGAGATCTCTCTGGCAACTGCAAGCTTTTGGAAGATAGGATTCGTTATGATCTCCGTGTGTATGCTTTCATTTTCTACCATTGTTGGGATGAACCTAACAGAGGACTACTCAAACTGTCAAACTAACGAGGAAGGAGGATCAGAAAGAGGATGTCTTATACCGGAAGAGTAATGTTGAAAGCCAAAGGGATATCCTCCCAAACGGTATAGGAGTAGGTCCCGTTCTCACTCCAATGCTCCTCTATCCTGTTTCTACCTCCAGACGAGAGAAAGAAGTGTTCAGCCTTTATATCATTCTGATCACATGAGATAGATAGAGAGAGAGAGAGAGTAAGTCCTGATTACATGACAGTGGAGAACTGTTTTTTGTGTTTAGGGTCACTTAGGAGGGCGTACACTGCTCCTCGTGGAGCAGGCACGACAAAGAATATCTCCTCATCCACAGGCACCCATGTCAGGGCATAGTAAAGCCCAATGCATAACAACACCACCGAGAAGCTCAAACAGAGCGAAGAGGTCGTTCCTGCCATGTTTGTTTTACTGTTTATCCTCTTCCTTATGTTTGTGATTTTGCTCAGTCGATATCGCACAGACCGGAACCCCGAAACAAAATAAGAACGACCTGCAAACCCCTGAAACCCATGAAACGCAAAGAAAAGAAAAGCATCTGAAGAGGCATCTCTCCTTTTTAGCACATTAGTCCTTCAGAAGACCTTTCTCTCTACCACCTGAATATATATATCAAATAACCTATCAGAGCAGCGGTCAACGCTCGACAAGGAGATAGAAACATAAAATATGGTGAAGAGCTCCCAAGGGCAAGCAAAAGAGTGAAGTTCGGAATCTTTTTATTTCTGCTCCCTTCTCTGTTCAAACTCGTCCATAATCTTCTGGTGTACTTCGCCGTGATCTTCCTTCCAGTTCTCCATCACCATACTCTTGATACATCTTGCTACCTCCCCAGTGATTTGTTCTCGGATCTTCGTGGCTCCCGCTTGTTCAGGTACATCCTGTGTTAAAGAGGTTGTGAGATTGAAACGGAGAGGAGGGGAAAAATGACCCTGAAAGCGGAAGAGAATGACGGCATGAAGAGAAGAACGAGAATAAAGTGAAAGACGGGTGAGATGAAGCAGGAACTGACGAAAAGCTACCTCAAAGACAAAAGTCATCTCGGAACGAGCCAGCAGTTGGAAGACCTTGTTCGTGATTACTTGGATATGGATGCTCTCATTCTCCACTTTGGTTGGAATAAATTTGATAGATGACTAGCACAAAAAAGACAATGCGTTGTAAGCGATACAAAACGAAAAGGAGTGAGGATCGGTCTACCGCCAAAGTTGTGTTGAACAGAAACGGGACATCTTCCCACACGGTGAAAGAATAGACTCCTTTCTCGTCCCAGTGTTCTTCAATTCTGTTCCTGCGTTGAACTTAAGCGAAATGAACGATTAGGAACAAAGAGGAAGATCAACTTACACTGATTTGAAAAACTTTTTCATGACACTGACATCGCTAAACATCGCATAGACTTTCTCGCGTGGTGCTGGAACGATGAAGCTCATCTCGCCGTCAATCGGCTGCCACGTGAACGCATAGTAGAGCCCCACGCCCACTATTCCAATGGCTAAACCAACATAAAGAGGGTAGCTCATTGATTTCTTGCCTTCGCTTCGTGGTGCCTCCGTACTACGGTTCACCAAAGTCTTTTTTTGTTTACCGTCTCCGTCCGGTTTGTTTTTCGTTGCACCTATTTTAGTACTAGTTGTGCTGAAGAGACGCGCTCTTCTCCTTTCTGGATAATATTATGTCGACTTGTTTAATTGTCGACAAAATTTAAAATTCCAAGAAAAATTTCAACTTTAATGAGTGAAATTTTGTCGACGCTGAGAGAATGAATGATATTTTTTTTCACCAACTGTTTGGTGTTAGCGCTGCTGCTGATGCTGAAACTCGGCCTTGATGGCGTGGAGCATGGACGTGTGGGCGTGCCTCCAGTTGGAGGTGACAATGTAGGAAAGCAGCCGCAGCACGTTGCCTTCCAGTTTGTCCCTCACGATTGTTTCTTTGCCATTCACATCCTTTTTTTTTTTTGCGGTTGTTCAATGTTCATTCAGAACTCGAGGAAGGGAAGGAAGAACAAGGGAGTAGAACCTGATGGTGCAATAACAAAAGGGAGAAGAAGGAGAAGGAGAGGAGAAGGAGGAAGGAGAAGCAGAAGGAGAAGAAAGAAAACTAAAAAGCAGAGGAGCAAACCTCAAACTGAAAGCTCTGATGGATAGTAAGAAGGGAGCCAACGAGGCCCTCCCCCACTATTTTGTTGCGTATCTCCTTTTTCTCCTCATCCTTGGTTGGATAAACTCTTACTGACGACTGTTTGAGTTCCCACATTCAAAGAAGAAGAATAAGAACACGAAGGACAAGGAGGAGAACAAGAACAAGAAGAACAAGGAATAGAACAAGAAGAAGGAGAAGGAGAATAACGAAGAAGAGATAAAGTAGAGAATAACAAGCGTTAACTGGAAAAGTAAAGTTGAAGGCAATGGGAATGGCCTCATGCACAGTGTAACTGTGGGTCCCGTCCTTCTCTTTATGTTCTTCTGTTTTGGTTCTTTTTGACCAGGAAGAGAACAGGAAGAAAAAAAAGAGTGAGCAAAAAAAATTAGAGTGTGTGAGTGGAGAGAGATTTGCTACACGAGTGGCTGATATTTGCTGAGGCTCCTCGGGGTGGCAAAAAACGCGAAGACCTCATCGCGCGGCGCGGGGATGGTGACGCTCACTTGCTCTGCGATTGTTGCGGTAGAGAGAATGTAGTAGAGGTCCACGGCCAAGACGACCACGGAGACACTCCAGCAAAACGTGCTGCCGGTTCTTCCCATTCTCTCTCTTTCTTGCTTTCAAATTCATACAGCCAATCAAAAATCAAACTTTCTTAATAGTTGAAAACACACGGCATTCACGTGAGATTTCCCGCTGAAAAGGAAAATGCTTATATCAGCGTTGTCGACATAAACAAAGGCCCATACTATTACGTTGGGCAAGTTTGCTATCAGATTTGGAAAAAAATTGGCTTTTGGTATTAGATGAAGGAAAAAGAATCGAAGAAGAAAAGAGACCGAGAAAAACTTCAGGGATTTTTTGTTTCCGTGAGCTCCTGGCCAGTTTAAAGAAAAGGTACGTACCTTTGGTCATCTGGTAGGTCATGTGTTATAAGCCAACACGGTGAAGACCATTGTCTTTGGCTTTGTCGATGCATTCCCTGGGACTCCATGTGGCATTGCCCACCAACAAGAGAGAAGCAGAAACGGGGGACCAACCCCAACCAGAGCAGAGGCGTAGACCCACAAAGAAACATAAGTACGAAATGGCCCCTCCTTCCACCGACGTGATACCTGTGCAGGTTGCCGAGCACACGACCACAGGTCGTCGCCACATCGAAGACCTGTTGGCGGATGAGGTGCTTTGTCACATCTTGCAAATGTTGCCCCAGGCGGACCTCGCCGTGGCGGCCAGGGCCTGTCGCCGATGGCACGCCTGCTGCCCTTCCGCCGTCATTCCGAAGCTCTCCATCCGTTGGGCGGGCTCCTCTTTAGCTGCAGTGCAGTGGGCATGCCTGCAAGAGGGCTGCCCTTTGGACGAGAGGATTTGCCATTCAGCCGCTTGGAACGGCCGTTTGGAGGTGCTACGGTGGGCCAGGGAGAACGGCTGCCCATGGGATGAATGCACTTGCGTCTTTGCGGCTGAGAGTGGTCATCTGGAAGTGCTGCAATGGGCCAGGGAGAACGGCTGTCCTTGGGATGAGCGTACTTTTTCCCACGCTGCTTCAGCTGGTCATTTGGAAGTGCTGCAATGGGTCGCATTGAACGGCGGTGTTTGGGACGGACAGGCTTGCGCGTTTGCTGCCAAGAATGGCCACTTGGAAGTGCTACAATGGGCCAGAGAGGTGGGCTGTCCTTGGGACCAACGCACTTGTTCCTTTGCGGCCATGAACGGCCATCTAGACGTGCTCAAGTGGGCAGTGGAGAATGGATGCCCTTGGGACAAGGAGCACTGCACTTGGCTTGTTTTGATGCACAAGGAAGTGACACTAAAGAAGAAGAAGAAGAAAATGGTATAGCTAGACCATCTTTATTTCTTCTTGTTGTTTTGTCAAAACCTCCTCCTTTCTCGCTCCTCCACTGCCCTTTTCTAAGACGAAACGAACTTCATTCGCGGTTGTTGGTGGCTGGTTTTACGGACAAGACATATGAGAAACGATCCTCAGGGTCATACTTCTGCTTGACGACTGCCAACGCTCTCGCATTCGGTCCGTAGTAGGCGTCCATGTAGTTGGCTGCCAAGTCCCTATCATCATAGTTTCGATAAGCCTTCAGGGGAGAGAGTAGCTTTGTGGCAGTGGCATAGGCGCCTTGGAGCCACTCCAACGTCGCCGCCTGGTTCTCTGCAGCCTGTGGGTTGTCGTTTATGTTCCAGTAGCCCATCAGCTGCATGAGGAACAAAGCATCCCTGTGAGGAAAGGCCGTTTCCTTGACCGGAACTTTGGCGATGGCTCCACCAAAGGCGTCCAGCATAAAGCCAGCAAACTGCCCTTTGCAACACGGTCGAACCTTTTCCCGCTCCCGCATCCAGCTAACCAGCTCCTCGATCTCCGCATCCTCCAAGAAGCGGGAGGCGAAGATGGACTTGGACTTCCATGCCAACCTGTTCTTCGTCTCCGAGGAAGGCCTCTCCATGCACTGTGCGAGGCACTCTTCCGCAGTGGAGCAACCAGCATACTCCACAATCGCCTCCGCCGCTGACATCTTCTTCACCTGGAACTCTGTCGGTTGAGGACTCAGTCCCACCAGCAACCGTTTCAGCTCTTGCTGCAGTTCTTTCTCGTCATCAGCCATCCATTGAGCAATCACCCCAACGTTGCCCTCGTAAACATTTAGCTGGGAGGTCAACCGGGTGTCCGCGAAGGGTGCCCACCGTTGCCACCGAGCCAAAACTGGCACCGTCTCGTTTCGTCCCCAGCTTAGTGATACGTGCTGGAACCCTCCGTCTTTCCTTTTGCCCGACGGTAATGAACGCGGAGAGGAAGGAAGGGGCCAAACACGCAACTGCAACTCCACCACAACACCAAAGTTGCCGTTGCCGCCACCTCTCAACGCAAAGAACAGGTCTGGCCTCTCTTTGGGGCTGCAGCTCACCAGCGTGCCGTTTGCGAGGACTACCTTGGCGGCCACCAGGTTGTCCGCCCCAAGACCCATCCTGCGGGAGAGAAAGCCAAAGCCGCCACCCAGGACGTAGCCATGGACTCCTACCGTGGGGCAGGTGCCTCCCGGAAAGATGAAGCGGTGGTCGAGAAGAAAGGAGTAGAGCTCCATCATGCACACTCCCGGTCCCACTTTCACGATGGTTGAGATGGAGGCGGTACGCTTTTGTGTGCGGTCTTCTTGTTGTCGTTGTTGTGGCTGAGCTTCGGAATGGAAGGAGAGGGTACGAAGAGAGCTGACGTCGAGGACTAGAGAGTTTGGGGAGCTGGAGAGACCCTCGTAGCTATGTCTCCCTGACCGAACGTTCCAAGGGCACGAAGCCGCGGGAGAGGAAGAGAGGAGAGGGAGAAGGCTCTGCAGAGCTCCTATGGAAGGAATGGAGAGGACGGCGCAAGGAGAGTAGGAGAGGGCTTGGTTCCAATCGAGCTTTTGGGTGGTGGAGAACTCGGGAGAGGAGCTGTTGTAGACTTGCGCAAAACTGTAGGCCGCAGCAGGGAGGGCTGGACATGGAGGAGAAGAGGTGATGTACGGAACGAAGGAAAATGACAAGAACAAAGAACAGAAGATGAAGAAGAAAGCGGTCATTTCGGCCGTACGGAAGCAAGAAGAAGAAAGCGGGAAGCTCGCATCGCGAGTTCTTCTCTCTTGCTTTCGATTGTAATATTTATCGCCGAAAAAAGGACATTTTATCGTTGGAATTGTCATGTCGCCAATATTATCTGTGTTTTTCAATATTTTGAATTATATTTGAAAATATGGTGAAAAAGCACCAAATCTCCGATAATGCCATTTTTGTTGAAAAGTGCAATAAATATTGTTAACTATCGATATTAATGGAATCAAAGAAAAAAAAGAAAGAAAGAAAGAAAGTGATGGACGAGGCCAACGGTGCGGCACAGACGGCGTCCCCTACGGAACGCAACGGCACGCAAGCGTCGACAGCAAGCCACAGTCAAGACGCCAAGCAGAAGCCGTCCTCAACAACACCAAAGGCCTCCACCTCCCCCTCCAAGTCCTCCCGTGAAGCCGCGTGGAGACCTGAACAGGCGGAGGCTGGCGATCTGGTCTGGTCTAAACTTGCTGGATATCCTTATTGGCCTTCCAGAGTGAGTTTTTTTTTTCTTGCTCTCTCTCTCTCCTCTCTCTCCTCTCTCTCTCTCTTTGATCTGCTACTTTGTTTTTGATTAAACAAACAAAAAAAACACAATCAAAAATAGGTAGCAAAGCATACAGAAGTGGCAGACGGTGTGCTTTCCAAGCGAAAGGGAAAGAACCAGACCTTGGTCTACTTTTTTGGCTCTAATGATTAGTTTCGTTTTTTTCTTCTTTTTTTTTGTTGGATGAAAGAAAACTAATTTTTTTTCATCAAAACAACAGCGCATGGATTTCTCCAACCAACATTCAGGCCTTTGATGTAGACTATCGTAAACGAGCCAGTGTCTCCAAGTACACTTTCTTTCTTTCTTTCTTTCTTGTAGTTGTTTTCTTCTCGTTCCTCTCTTTCTTTCTTGTTGTTTCTTTCTTGTCGTTTCTTTCTTTCTTTCTTTCTTTCTTGTCGTTTCTTTCTTGTCCTTTCTTGTCGTTTCTTGTCGTTTCTTTCTTTCTTTCTTTCTTTCTTTCTTGTCGTTTCTTTCTTGTCGTTTCTTTCTTTCTTTCTTTCTTCTTTCTTTCTTTCTTTCTTTCTTTCTTTCTTTCTTTCTTTCTTTCTTTCTTTCTTTCTTTCTTTCTTTCTTGTCGTTTCTTTCTTTCTTTCTTTCTTTCTTTCCTTCACCGACTTTGCTAACTTACAAACAAAAGAACCAAGTTATTTAAAGACGCTTTACAAGCGGCGCTGCAATGGCAAAAACTACCAAAAGCACAAAGGGAGTTTCCCGTTTTTACGGAACTACAAGCCAATAAGGGAGCCACTGAAGATATGGAAACAGAAGAAGAAGAAGAGGAAGAGGAGGAGGTAGACGAACGAAAAGCCAAGAACAAAAAAACCGCCACTCAAAAGAGAACCACAAGCAAAAACAAACCACTGCAACAAAAAGGAAAAGGAAAAAAACGAAAGAGAGATGAAGAAGATGCCACAACGAAAGACGAAGAAACAGGCTCTGAAGAAGACGAAGCAGCAAACGACAAAAAAGCCTCTACGAAAAAAACAACGCATAAGAAACAGAGACAAGAGGCCATTCTAGCTCCGTTTCCGAAACAGAGAGAACAGATAGATCCGGCAAGAGAGCAAAGAAGAAAGGCTTTGCAAAGACGAATTGGATTAGCTCCTCCTCTATCCTACGAAGACGCCACGACAACGTGGCAGCGAAGAAAAGACAGAGGAGGCGGCGGCGGCGAGAAAGGCGAGAAAGCGAAAAAGAAAGGGAGAGAGAAAAAGCACAAAGAGAAAGAAGAGAAGGAGAAGCAGAAGGAGAAACCACAAAAAAGCCAACAAGCGGCCGCAAAAGAATCGGAAGAGAGGTTGGAGGAGCGAAGAAGAAAGAAAAAGGAGGCGAACGCTCGGTTCAGGCAGAAGAAGCGGGAGGAGCGGGAGAGGTTGAGGCGAGAGCAAGCAGAGCAAGAGGCGAAGCAGAAGCAGACAAAGAAGGCAAAGCAAGAAGAGCCGAAGAAGAGAAAGAAGAAAGAGCAGAAGAACAACAAGAAGAAGAACGAAAAGTGAAAAAATAAAATAAAATAAAACTAAAATAAACTTTTTTATTTTATTGTCGACAAGAATGCAAAACATGCAAGGAATTCGGCATGTTCACCTTAAAAATGTGATCAGCTGGTATCCTAGCAACCAATGTTTGCATCCAATCGAAAATCAAACATTTCATCCCTACCTCAAAAAATTTTCAACAGAAAGGAAGCCAAAAACTATATCGCTGTTTCCTTTTGCCTCTCTCTTTTATTTATTTGTTCCTTTTTTACGTTTCGTTTGGTTTGGTTTGTTGTTCCTTAAAAAAAAAAGGAACCGAAAGGTCACACACACACACACAGGTTCAAAACTCCTCCTCTCTTCCTTCCTTCCTTTCCTCCTTTGATCATCCTGTGAGGAGAGAGAAAGGAAGGTTTCGTTTTTTTTCTTTTGGGGTTGTGACTCACAAAAGAGAGGAGAGAGGAGAGAGATGAAACGAGGTCAAAGGAGCTCCCCGGTTCCAATCTCCTCTTCCTCCTCCGAATCCTCTCCCTTTGTGCGAGCGAGGAACCCAAGGAACAGGATCACCAAGGAGGAGGAGGAGGAGAAGGGCGGGCCAGGAGAGGCGCAAGCGCCAGCGGAGGAAGCGGCCAAGGAGGAGGAGGACCCTCTCGACAAAGGAAAGGAGGAGGAGGACGAGGAGGAGGCGAATGGCTCCGACGATGCCAGCAACGAAGTCACGGAGGAGGAGCTGATGAACTGGAACATGGAGCAGCTGAAACAGGAGGCCCTTAACCAAAAGAAACACGGTTTGGGTTTTTTTGTTTTCGTTTTGCTTTCCACCTTTTCTCTCTTTTTCGCTTCTTTCTCCTTGCTTCTCTCCCTTCTTCTTTTTCCTGCCCGTCTTCTTCATGCTTCTTCCTACCCTCCTACTCTCCTACTTTCCTACTCGACTACTCCTGTATACTTTATTAACTATGTGGTCTATAATGCAACATAGGCAACACAATGAGCGCCATTCTTCTGTTCGAGCGAGCTCTAAAGAAGGTGGACCTGCAGCACTCTGCTATCAGAGAGGCGTGCGTGCTTCGCGGCCACGACGAAGCCGTCTACTCCATAGCCCAACTCTCTCACAACACCATTCTCAGCGGCAGCAGCAATGGCATCATCAAGGTTTGGCGTCTCCTCAGCAAGCGACAAACCAAGAAAGAAGAAAGAGCAGGAGCCCAAAAAGAGGGAGGAGCAGGAGGAGCCCAAAAAGGAGAGGGAGAGAAAGAGGCGGAAGAAAGCAAGAAGGCCAGAGAGAGGGATGAGAGAAAGGAGAAAGAGAGGGAAGGATGGTTGAGCGTTGCCAACATGGCTGATCACGAGAGAATCACTGGCTCTCGATGCACTCATACGCTGGAAGCACATAAGCACGCTGCCGTTTGGGCTTTGGAGACTCTTGTTGAGAATCGTGTTTTTGCAAGCGGTAATCTCTATCTATTTTTCGTTGCCTTTCTTCTTACTCTTATTTCCTTCTCCTCCTTTTCTCCTTCTTTTCGCATGTTCGCCATAGACATCAACAAACTAACGCAAGTAAATATAAACAGGAGGAAGCGACTCTGTGATTCGCATATGGGAAGTACGTTATCCCAAAGCACAAACAACACCAAGAGGAACAGCTCAAGTAGGGGAACGCAGAATCGCTCTTGCCAACGCCAAAGAAGAGGAGACCTTCTCTCCTTTCATCAAAGGACACACACGACGAACAAGCAAAACTACATCATCACCGTCCTCGTTTTCAAACGTTCCTCCTTCTCCTCGTGCTCAATCTCCCTCCGCGAAAGGAGTCACCTTTGCTCTTCCTCCTCCTCCACCTCCTTCCAACATGGTTCGTTCTGTCTCTTCATCTTCTTTGTTCTCAGCTGCTGCTTCCGCCAACAACAACAACATCAAAAACAACGCGAACAACAACTATAATAACATGAATAACAAAAACAATATGAACAACAACGTAAACAACGACATCAACAATAACAACAAAAAAGAATGGCATTGCAGTCGAGTGTTGTCTGGACATAAAGGATGGATATTGGATCTCCAATCTCTGTCTCATGGAAGATTGGCGAGTGGCTCCAGAGACAAGACTATCAAGATATGGAATTGGAAAACCGGTGAGTGTTTGCAGACGTTGAAGGGCCATACGAACTCAGTTTGGACGCTTCGTTCTTTGGGACCTGGTTGGGCAACGCATCCTAATGAACCTGCGCGAGAAATGCTGTCATCTGGTTTGTTTCTCACAGCGAGTCTGCTCTTCTCTGCTCTCTTCTTACCTCTCTCTCTCTCTCTCTCTCTCTCTCTCTCTCTCTCTCTCTCTTGCGAAACAGGATCATACGACTCCTCGATAAAGATTTGGGACGTAACCTGGCGAGATCGGACTTTATCAAACGCCGCCGAAGGCTCTTCCGAACACTCTCCTTCTGTTCCGGACAGCTTTTCAAACTCTAGTCCCGTGTCTCCACGCCGACGTGACCACCTTCACACTCTCTTTGGCATCACCAGAAAACGAACTAAGTCATCGGAAGAGCCTGCTGCAAACACAGAAAAACAGAACAGCATAGAGGAACGTAATGGTCAAAGTACCAGATTCAACAACGAAGAACGGAATGGACTTGGCATAAGAAGTAATGCCGCTCCAAGAAAGAGCAGCGCTACTTCCATCATCGAAAAAGTAGATCTCTCCAAGAAAAGCACCTTGCCTCATTCCATTTCATTAGATGCATCCTCCAATACGTCTTCTTCTCCGTCGTCTTCGTCGTCATCACCTCCTTTATCTGTGTTGGTTTCTCCTCGTGCATCGTCTCCTCAAAAGGAAAGGCATCGAGGTCACAAACGAAGCAAATCCAATACTATCACTCCCTCTTCTCTTCCTTCTCCTCCTTCTCTTCATTCATCTGGTCCCGCATCTACTTCCGAAGTGCCCACAACAATTTCTTCTTCTTCGCGTGTTCCACGACTCAAAGTGCCTTCCTCAAAATCTCCTTCTCCAAGATCTCCTTCTCCTTCTACTTCTCCTTCCTCCTCAACTCCTCTCCTCTCTGCTTCTTTGGATCGCACCTCTCCGGCTTCCTCCAATCACAACAACAGCGAAACTGCCGCTGAAACAACGGATGACTCAAAAACAGATGCTTCAACTACGGAGTCAGAATCAGAAACTTTTCTGGCGAAACTGAAGAAAGCAAAGAAGGAGCGAAAGAAACGAAGCAAGCACGCAGCAACGACAGAGAAGAAAAAACTCTTGGAGAGCGATAAAGAGAGCAACACGGAGGAAAGCGAACATGACAGCAGCGAAGATGAAGCAGTTGAAAGAAAGAGTCACCATCACTTTTCGTTGGTGAGCGCTCTCCCTCATATTAACTTACCTCATCTGCACCTCCCCGAAAAAATGCACCGAAAGTCATCTTCCTCCTCGACTTCAACTTCAGTTCGAGAGGATGATGCAGAAAACAGTGATGGCAAAAAGAAGGAAAAGAAAGACAAGGAAAGGAGAGGAAGTGGTAATAGTAATAGCAGCTCTGATAGAGAGTCATCAACAGATGAAAAGCAGAAAGAAGACAAGAAGAAAAAGAAAAAGAAGAAAGGAAAAAGGGATGATAGCATTTATACCATCACTCGTCATGGAAATTACGTACTTGCTCTTGAAACTATCGGTATTACCTTCTTTTGTCCTTCTTATTCTTTCCGATCAACATGTTTACCAAACAAACAACAACAACAATAACAACAACAGGAAAGGGAAAGTTAGCGAGCGGCAGTTGGGAGTTACGCAACGAGATCCTTTCTTCCTCTCGAACTATCACAACGGGACATCGTGTGCGAGGCCTCATTTCTGTTTGGGATATATCTCCCTCTTCACTTCGCCAATACGCTGATACCGAACAAATCCTCTCCAAAAACTTTGTCAAGAATCCTGACGCGATCACGTTTGTCTCTTCTTTTTTATTTTTGTTCTGTTCTTCTTGTTCTTGTTCTTCTTCTTCTTCTTCTTCTTCTTCTTCTTCTTCTTCTTCTTTTTCTTCTTCTCTGCTTCATTCTAACCTCTGATCTTCAACAAGTGAGCACGACAAACATGTTGAACAATACGTCAACATGTTTCGAGGACACAACGACTGGGTGCATGCCTTACAAGCCATGTCATCCTCCCAACTCGCGTCTGGTTCAATGGACGGAACGATAAAGATATGGGATACCTCCAATGCACAACAACCATGCCTCAAAACCATTAAAGCGCATCACAACGCCGTAATGGACATTCAACTCCTTTGCTTCAGTTCTCGTCGCCCAAAACGTGTGTCGTCTTCGATCAATAACAACAGCACTGGTAACCTTGGGAACCTCGTCAACAAGTTTCGAACATTGAACGAGTTTATCAACGAAGAGATAAAGAACAGGGATAGAAGGAAGGACCAAAAAGTTTTGTTGCAATGGAAGAAAGAATGGGAACGTTCGCACGAAACTTTGTTCAAACAACAACAGCAACAACAAAAGCAAAAAGACGACGACGAAGATGATGACGACAATGATGATGAAGATGACGAAGTTGAAGATGAATCTTACAACGAAGAACAAGAGGAAATGGATCGCAACAACCGGATTGTAGAATACAATTATTTGATGAGCGCTTCTTCTGACTTTAGCGTAAAGATTTGGAGCTTCGAGAAAGCACTGGAGTCCAAAGTGGACATTCTCCATCAACTTATTCCTCTCTACTCTCAGTTAGGCAACGAGAAGAAGGTGACAAAGATGTATCTCTACATTGTTGACTATTACCTTAACAAACATCGCAAAACCAAGCATGGCCTCAAGCAACCAGAAAGCTCTTCTTCTTCAACTTCTTCCTTGAGCAGCAGTCAGGTTGGAGTGATAGAGAGCATCGAGTTGAAGAACGAGTTTATAGAGAACCTGATTGCCACGGACCAGCTTCTCTCCAGAGCTGCAAACATCTACAACAACGTAACTCTCCTCAGAAAGCTTATCTCCATCAAGAAGAAGTTGCTGAAAATCAAACAAAAGGAAAAGAAAATCATTCGGAAGAACAGAGCAAAATACGAGATGCAAAAACAAAAAATGGAACAACAAAAACAGCAGCAAAAACAACCACTAAAAGGAATATTGAAACGTCCGCAAGGTGATCAAAGTGGCCGTTCTTCGCCTGTAAGCAGCAACAATAGGCTTACTTCCTCTCCACATCCTTCTTCAACGAATCTTGCTTCGGCAGCGGAAGCGACTGCCTCCTCTTCTGCTATAAGTACTGTTGTTTCTGCTCAGCTACGAAAACAAAGGCGTCACAGTGTTGGTCAACTTGTTCTTGATTTGCCTCCTGAAACATCCGACGCGTCTTCTGAAAGGTAACTTTCTGTATTCTTTCTTCCTTTTCTCTCTCGCTCGCTATTCTCTGTACCCCATTTCTCAAATTTAACTTACCTCTTCAACACGATTCTTATCTGTTCCACTATTCTCTGTACTTTCTCTCATTTGCCAACAGTGACACGAAGCAACCGAAACAACTGGAGAAAGGGAAAGAGTTGGAGAATCCAACGTTGAAACTGACGCACAGCTTAACCATCAAACTCAAATCGGAGAAACTGCTTCGCAAAGAACTCGCTAAATGCTTATGTTCTCTCGCCAAGTTGTTAGAACAAGAGACTCAACAACTACAAGAAGCCGCCTCCAAAGCACCATCCCCACCAAAGGCACTTTCTCCTTTGGCTCTTCAACTACAAAGACAAACTAAGCAGGCAGAAAAGGAGAACATAGAAAGCCGATTGAGAGAGAGTTTTGCTCTCTACCGCAAAGCATACGAGTTGGATCCTTCAAACTCTTCCCTCAGCGCGTTGGCTGGTTTGAAGAGAATTATGGAGAGAAAAGGCAACAGTGCGAATGCCTCCACGATGGCAGTCAAGCTGGCCGACATCTACTTTGAGAAAGAGCTCTTCAATGACAGTAAGTTGATGTACGAGGATGCCATACGACTAGACTCCAGCAATGAGGATGCCTATCGCGGAGTGATACGAAGTCTCGGTCGTGGCTACGAAGAGCTGAAACAGTCCGTCAATGCGCTCGTATCACAGAACTTCGAGCTTCGCATTCGAACTAAAGGTGAGTTCTTTTTTTTTTCTGCTTTCTTTCTTAATGTGTTATCAACGTTAACAAACCAACGAAATGACAACAGCTTTAGAAAGGATCATAATGGAGAGCGAACAGAGAAGATTACGAAGGAAAAAGAGAAGGAGACAAAGAAGGGGCAAGTACAGCACGATCAGCGGAACACCAAGTTACAGCGAGATGGGCACTCCCAACAAAGGCGGCTCAGAGGAAGAGGACAGCTCCGATTCTTCCTCTTCTGCCTCTTCTTCTGACAACGATGACGATGATGATGCCAAGGAGCACTATACTCCTTACCACAGAAGTCACCTCTCAACGATGCTCTTAGGACCAGAAGGTGGTCGGGTTGCATCCTCTTCCACTTCCTCATCTCCTCTTTCTTTCTCTCCCAAACCTGTTTTCTCCCTTCCCTTGACAGCCATTCCTCCAAGCTCCTCTCCTCCCATTCGAGCTGTTGCCGCCACACTCGCCTCTCCTCGACTCATCGCATCCTCTTCCTCCACTCCCTTAGCTCCACCCGTTCATCACCACTCTCACCACCGTCGCAGCGCGAGTATGACGACGGATGATATTAAAGTTGGCCCATTTGTTCATGCTACTGCAACCAATGTCTCTCCAAGAGCCGAGCTCTCTATGTCTTCCGTTCCAGTTTCTATTCCATCTCGCTCCTCTTCTACCTTGTCTTCAGTGGACTCTTCTTCGTCTTCTGCTTTCGATGATGAAGAAACCGACTTCTACTTTTACACGCCCCCGCCAAGCAACAACAACACCTCTTGACTTTTTTTCTTCCGTTCGCTTAAACTATAATAATAACGATTCTTTTTGGTTCTAAGTTTTTTTTTTTTTTTGCTATGTTTGCTGTAGTTGTTGCTGTTGCATCAGCAGAGGAACCGAGTCAAAAGCCCCTTCTTCCAACACTGTCGTTGTCGTCATCTGACTTTCTAGCGGTGTGAGTTGCGAATCAGAAGCAACAACGGTCTGACTTTCATCACCTTCTTCTGTTGGTCCTCGTTTCTGTCTTCTTGTTGATCTTCTTTTTGTGGCCGTTCCTTTCGTTCTTGCTGCTGTTGTTGCGGAGGTTTTTCTTTGTCTGCCTCGTTTTCGAGTTTGTTGCGGATCACCGGTTGAGCGGTGTTCTGATTGGTCGTCTTCCTCTTCTCCCTCAGCTCTTGTTTCAGCAGTTAGTGCTCCGTTTTCGTTTTCTTCATCTTTATCCGGTTCTTCTTCCTCTTCTCCTGCCTTTCTTCTACTTTGTTGAGTTGTGCGACTTTTGCGTTGTTTCTTCTTCTGTCCCGCCTCATCTTTGCTTCCCTTCCGTTGCTTCCTTTTTCGTCGTCCTTTCGTTCGTTTACTTGCTTGTTGTTCTTCATCCTCTCCCTCCTCCACAAGAGGCTCATAGTCCTCCAGTTCTTCTCCCTCCATCGCCATTCGCAACCAACGCCCAATCGTTTTTCTTCCTTTGTTCTTTGCAATCTGCTCTGCTGTATAACCGCACGCATCCTTCAAGTCCAATTTCATACGACTTGAAGAAGTGGATGACAGTGAAGAAGTTAAGGATATGGAAGAAGAAGCAGCAGATGATGAAGAAAAAGAAGAAGATGATGAGGATGATGATGATGATGATGATGATGAAGAAGCAACAGCTTCTCCGCTTTCAGAAGCAACTACAGGTGCAAGAGAAGAAGAATACGAAAGACGAATAAGATAATGCGTCATTTCCATGTATCCCCAAAATACGCTCCAGTGAAGAACAGTCCGACCGCTCTTGTCTTGACTGTTCACGTCAGCGCCTCTCTCCACCAACATCTTCACCACTGACAAATGATTACCGATACACGCCTTATGAAGAGCTGTCCACCCTCTCGTATTCTTTGCGTTGATCTTTACTCTCATCACTTTTTTCGGAGGGGGTCGAGTTTCTTCGATTAGAGTGTTGGTAGTAATGGAGACCAGCGAAGGGTGGGAAGTAGGTCCTTGTTGTTGTTGTTGCCGAGAAAGACGTGACTTGACTTTTCGAATGCCGGTAATGCTTTCTGAGTCTGTTTTTGGTTATTGTGGGTCATTGAAAAACGAATAAAACCAAAGAAAGAAAAGAAGAAAGATAAAACTAACCTGGTTCTGTTGGTGTTTGTACAATTTCTTCTTGTGTGAGCGACAAAAGGTAGGAAACAAAATGGAGATGGCCTTTGGTGGCTGCTATCTGCAACACCGAGTTCTCGTTGTCTTCTAAAATGGTTTCTGCATTGATGTCTCCTCCTCCTTTCTCCACTAGCAATCGAGCCATCTCCACGTCACCTTGTAAACGCAACCAACACCACGAGTAAAAGAGACGAGAATGAACGAAAGTATGAGATTTGAATGCGATAAGAACGGAAAGAGAGATGACAAGAAAGGAAAGGAACCTGTTAGAGCGACTTTGTGAAGGGCAGTCTCACCTTTGCCGTTGCAGGTGTTGGCAAGGTCCACGTGCCGCTCCGCTGCCTTTTCCAACATATACTCGACCACTTGTTTGTGGTTTCTCTCCACTGCCCATTGAAATGGCGTTATTCCTTTTTTATTATTGTACAGTAATGTTAGATCTTGCTCCTAATTATATAAGAAAGAAGAGAGAAAGAGAGTGCGAGAGAGAGAGAGAGAGAGAGAGACAGAGAGAGAGAGAGAGAGACAGAGAGAGAGACAGAGAGAGAGAGAGAGAGACAGAGAGAGAGACAGAGAGAGAGACAGAGACAGAGACAGAGAGAGAGAGAGAGACAGAGAGAGAGAGAGACAGAGAGAGACAGAGAGAGACAGAGACAGAGACAGAGACAGAGACAGAGAGAGAGAGAGAGAGAGAGAGAGAGAGAAGGAAGAGGAGAGAGACAGAGACAGAGACAGAGACAGAGACAGAGACAGAGAGAGTGCGAGGAGAGAAAAGCGAGAGCAAGGGTATGAGAGAAAGGACAACGAGAGAGAGTTGAGAGGCGATATTTCACCAGACAAGTTTTTGGGGTTAAGGTCAACATTGGGCAACGAAAGCAAGTACTGCACGATGGGCAAGTGGTTGTAGAACGCAGCATAGTGAAGCGCGGTGCAGCCCACATTCTGCTGATTGGGATCCACGCTCTCCTTCTCTATCATTTCTTTCACTCTCGCAAAGTTTCCTCTTCTCGCATGCTTTTTTTTTTAAGTTTAAAAAAAGAGAAAAAAAAGAAAAGCAAAAAGAACAAAAGAAAAAAACCTCGGGCAGAGACAAGCGATACAGATTGCGTTTGATGACTTGCCCGCTGGCATCGACGACCCTTCTCTGGTTATTCGGATTCTCTTCTTCGCCCTCTTCCGCATAAGGGTCACGTCCGTGGTTGCCTCTGTGGAGGTCTGCTCTTCCTCCATACTCATCCTCTTCGAGGGAAGCGATCGGGTCGGTTGTTCTCCTGCGGGTCCTGAACGCCATCCTCCGCTGCTGCTCGCTGAATCGTTTCTTTCTTTTCTTTTTATTTTTTCTTTCTTTTATTTATTTCTGTTGTTGCACTAAATGTGGTCAACTTGTGATTGACTTCCCCACATGTTGAGCTCCTCATGGCTCTTAGTACACCTTTTGTGCAAATTTATTGCTGCAAAGGAGCACCTTTGCAGCACGAAATCAATATGTGTGCTCAATTTCTACAGTTTTACTTCAACAAATGATGACAAAAATATTGTGCGTGCAGTTAAGTTGCTCGTTTTGACCTGAAAATGTCCTTCACTCGTGTTGTTGTTGTTCACCCGTCGTCGTGTCCCTTGCTTGAACATGGAAGCGGATGCCATCCTTGGGGACGAGGATGAGGGAGGTCACGTAGCCCTTGCGGTCCTCTCCGTCCGCCAGGGTCAGCTTGAACTGCTTGAGGATGCTGCACATCACCATCACGGCTTCTGTGTACGCCATCTCTTTGCCAAGGCAGGTCTACGTTGTTGAGATGTTAGATATTCTCCTCATGTGTGGACGGAAGTGCCAACGAACAAAAAAGAAGAAAGAGAGGAGGAGGAAAGGACGAAGAAGAACAACAACAACTAAGAGGAAGAAGAAAACGATACAGAGGAATAATACGAGGACAAAGAAAATGGCGAACCTGAGGACCCAAATGAAAAGCAGCAAATTGTCCGCGCGGCAGCTTGCTGGCATTCTCTTCGCTCCACCGCTCCGGCAGGAACTCCTCCGCTCGGTCAAAGAGCACCCTTCCCATGACCCAGGACGAGTAAGCCACCTCATCCCTTGCTTTAATCTTCGTTCCGTTTGGTAAGACGTCTTCTTTGACGGCGAAGCGAGAGTCTTGCGGCACAGAGGGGTGCAGACGAAGAGTCTCTGTGATGACCTGTCTAGCAAGCGAGAGTTGAGAGATCTCCTCCGCGGTGGGGATGTCGGTGTCTTTCATGACTTGATGGATGTGTTCCAAGAGGCGTTCTTGGACGGCAGGGTTCATTGCTAACTCGTAGAATGCCCAACTCAATACCTTTTTGGATGCAGAAGAGCGAATAAATGATGAGCAGGGAACGTCAGGAGGTAAAGAGCAGAAAAGAAGGGTGTGGAGAACGAGAAGCAGATGATGATGAAGAAGAACAGGAAGAAGAAGCGTACAGTGGCGGTGGTATCTCTCCCGGCCAACAAGAAGTTCAAGAACACATCTCTAAGATACCTGTCTGTTTGTATTACAAGCAACACATTAGAAGGAGGACACGAAGCGTGAATGAGAACTTCTCACCGGAAAGAGGTTGGCCATCATCATCGCTAAGCAGCATGAACTGCGAGAAAATGTCCGTCTTCTGCTTCAACTCCTCCTCCGTGTCCTTCTTCCTCTCTCGAATAACGCCATAGATGACCTCGTCAATGAAACGAATGCTCTCCTTGAACTGCTTGCTGATGGTCCACTTCCACCAAGGCTTAAAGTTTCTGGCGAGAGCCTCCTCCTGAGCCCATTCAAAGGCTTGAGCAAAATGCTTTCGGGTCTCCTGGGAGAGGTGGTCCTCCGCGGAGCAGCCTAAGCCCAGTTCCATAAAGGTTGACATGGTGAACTCCATAAACATGTTATACAGGTTCACTTGGTTGGAGGAGGAGGAAGAGGTGCGAAGGAGTTCAGGAAGGAGGTGTTGTTGGAGGTGATGAGCGAAAACGGGGACCATGCTTTGTTGGATGTTGGCCGAGCGGAAGAGCGGTTTGGCTAGCTTTCGGTGCAACATCCATTCCCTGCCATCTGCCACGAATATTCTGTGTTTGTTGTTGTCAGACAATGTTGAACAAGAGGAAGAAGAAGAAGAAGAAGAAGAAGAAGAAGAATAACAAGAAGAAAAAGAAGAAGAACAAGAAGAAGAAGAAGAAGAAGAAGAAGAAAAAGAAGAAAAAGAAGAACAAGAAGAAGAACAAGCAGAAGAAGAAGAAGCAGAAGACGGAGGAGAAAACGAACCCTTCACCCAATAATTCCCACAGGCTTTCCTTGCGAAGAGGACCTCTTATGTAGTTCTTGAAGTTGCGGTTGAGAAAGTAGTCGACAGAGTCCGGGTCTATCACCATCACTATCCTGTTATCCGTGACACTTGTGACCCATGTATGCCCGTGTTGGTGCTGTTGTTTGTTTGCATGTTTGGTAAGGAAGAAGAAAGAAAGGAAGAAAGAAAGAAAGAAAGAAAGAAAGAAAGAAAGAAAGAAAGAAAGAAAGAAAGAAAGAAAGAAAGAAAAAGAAAGAAAGAAAGAAAGAAAGAAGTAAAAAGAACAAATGGCGAACCGTTTGTTCCAAGAACCAGTCATTCAACCGGTCGGCGTTTTTGACCATGGTAAACGTGTTGCCAAGAAAGGGCAAAGGAGCGGGTCCAGGAATGCCTCCCGTTCTCCACTGAATGTCCCTTCGGGTGGCCACCAACAGGGCCGTCAAGACCACCGCAGCACCCAGAAGCACCCACCAAGACAGACCTGCCAACACTATCATCCTCTTTTTTCTGTGTTCGTTGTGGTCGTTTCGATGTATTAAAAATACTATAACGATGTTATAGAAAAATAAACAAAAAAATGATAAAAATAGAGCCGAGGAGGAAAAAAAGAACGGAGAGAGTTTTATTAACTTTCTCTAAATTGAAAGAAGTGCAAAAAGAGGAAAAGGTGCGAGAGGTTTAGCTACCTTTGGGTCGGTTGTTCGTTTAACTTTTCAGTTGAAACTATCTAATGCTAATTAACGGAAATATAATAATATGTTGCCCACATTATTAAAGAACCGAGAATGAAAGAGAGAAAGAAGGAAGCAAGAACGAAAGGAAGGAAGAAGAACGTGGAGCGATCACCTCCCTCAGGACCTCACGAAGAGTCTGTCCGAAAAAGAGAAAGACTGCGTGACAAAGAAGTTACACCAACAACGGAACATGAAGCGACAACGAAGAACCACCCACCACTACGAAAGCAGAAGAACAAACCACCCACAAAGAAACACGCCTTCCCACTCCACGACCACGCACGTTGCTGAGCACATGACCGCATTCACCGAAGATCTGTTGGCAGATGAACTGCTGTGCCACATCTTGCGATTGCTGCCCAAGGAGGACGTGGTTGTGGCGGCCAGGACCTGCCGCCGATGGTACGCCTGCTGCCCTTCTCACCTCAGAAAAAAGCTCTCCATCCGTTGGGCGTGCAGCTCCTTGGCTGCAGTGCAGTGGGCGTGCCTTCAAGCGGGCTGTCCTTTGAATGAGAGGATTTGCGATGCAGCCGCATTGAACGGCCATGCGGGGGTGCTGCGATGGGCGAGAGAGAACGGCTGTCCTTGGGACGAACAGACCTGCGAGTATGCTGCCATGAGCGGCCATTTGGAAGTGCTGCAATGGGCTAGGGAACACGGGTGTCCTTGGGATGAACGCACTTGTTTTCTTGCTGCTTCAGCAGGCCATTTGAACGTGTTGCAATGGGCGAGAGAGAACGGCTGCCCTTGGGACAACCGGACCAGCGTGAATGCCGCCAAGAACGGCCACTTGGAGGTGCTCCAATGGGCGGTAGAAAACGGATGTCCCTGGGATCCGTACGTCTGTGCTTTGTTTGCCACTGGCTATCATCCTGAAGTGGTGGATTGGATAGCAACAAAGATGAAGGAGCTGGGAGAGTAGGTTTGGTAGGCTTGTCATATAAAAGGAGTAGCAGGCTGTGCCGGCTTTGATTGTTTTTGCTCTCAAAATAAAGAAACAGTCTTCTGAGCCAGCTTGACCTGGAACTGCTGGAGACACTCGTTTGAAAGAACTGCTCTGCCAGTTGCCTGTTCGGACGGTTTGGTAGCACGCCTGCTTGCTCGTTTATGCTCTCAAAATGCAGCTAAAGTCGTCTAAGCTAACCTGGCCTCGCCCAGTGCTGTCGGCCACCTGAAGCATCTCCCGGAGGTCTTCCTGCGTCAAGTCCTTCTCTCCCACTTTCTTCACGGCTCGCCTCAGGTCGGCCAATGTGATGAACCCCGTCTTGGGGTTTGCCATCAATCGAAAGGCCTTCTCGTAGTCTACTTCTTTCTTTCCCGCCTTTGTGACGACGTCTTTCTGGAGTGCGTTGTTGATGCTTGAGCGCTTTTGCTTCTTTCTTGTGGGCGTGTCCTTCTTGTTGTTCTTCTTTTTCTCTTCTTGCGGATCTTCAAAGTCCGAAGACAGAGCTTTCTCTTCTTCTGCTTCTTGTTCCTCTGCTTGCTTGTCCTTTTTCTCTTCCTCTTCTTCTTCCTTCATACCCGTCCCCAATGTAAAGCTTTGATCTTCCTCCTCGTCGTCCACTTCACTCTCTACTTCGTCTTCCTCCTCCTCCTCCTCCTCTTCCGTTTCTTTTGCTTTCTCGTCATCACGTCGTTTCTTTGTGGTGTTCGGTTTTCTTTGTGGCTTGGTGGTTGTCTCCGTGTTCTCCTTGGTTTCTTGTCCCTCCTCCTCCTCCTTCTTTCGCTGCTGCTGCTGCTGCTCCTGTAGTCTCGCCGAGGACCGCCTTCGTTGCATCTTTCTTTTTTTTTGTTTTGCCAGGAATTTTTTGGAGGATTTGCTGTTAGCACGCCGTTAGCGCCTTTTTGTTTCACTTTTTTCTCTTCTCAATCTCAACATTTTGTTCTTTTGTTCTCTCAAGAGGAGATCTCCTCTCTCCTGTTCTTATTCTACTTTGCTTTCTTCTTCTTCATGTGTTGGAACGGTTTCTCAAAACAGCTGAAGCGAAGGTGACATTTGTTCCTCCTCTCTGACACGTTTCTTGTTCTCCTTCTGTTCCTCTTCTTTCTTCCAGAGTCACTTTTTATCTCTTTTTCTTCCTTCTCTTCGTGAAGCGTGTTCTTGTTCTGCTCTCCTTCACGCAAGCCTCCAAGAGGGCCACCGGCACCTGGAAAAAAAATGTTGTGTTGAAGTTCGTTGCTTGCTATTATTATTGGAGGTGCACACCACATAGTGAAACGTTTCTTTCTTTTTACTCTACTTTTCTTTGCGTTTGTTGCAGAAAGTGCAACCGGAGCTCTTCGTTCTTGCGGCGCACAGCGTCCGCGATGGCCTTCGTCGCCGCTTTGGCTTCCCTCAAAACGAGTTCTTCTTTGCTCCTCCTTTGCATCACCCACAGATGTCTCTCCTCTCTCAACTTTTGCATTTGTTCTTTTGTGTCCCCTCGTCTCTGCCGGATGGTTTCGTATTGTTTTTCCTTTGCGCTCTCTATTTTCTTTGGCTTCTGCATCTTCTCCGCCATCATTATCAATGTCTTCCTGTTGTTAGCCGTTATCAAGGTGTTCCTATTCACTGTCGTCCTTCTTCGCGCTTTTCGTTCCGCTTGTTTTCTTCTTCGCTTCTCTTCGTCTTCTTCTGGTTCTTGTTCTTCACTTTCATTCTCTTTCTCGTTCGCATTCGTAGTTGGCTGAAGTTTGTGTGTACCGAGAGCCCACTTTCTGTTGTTGTTGCTCAGCGTTCCTCTTCGAAACACGTTTCTTCTCGTTCCGTTTTCCTCTTCTCCGCCTCTTGTTGTTTCTTCGCCATCCCCTTCTTCTTCACTATCAATATCAAACACAACTTCACTGCATTCCAATTCCAATTCCAATTCTTCTTCATATTGCTCTTGTCCGTCTGCTCCTTCTCTTTCTAAATCAAAATGCGTTGCCACAAACCGTTTTGCCTCACCTTCTCCTTCACCATTACCTACGACATACTCTCCCTCCACGCAAAAAGAGTCAGGAGAGAAGTCCGTGTCGACCACGCTGTGCAGTCGTCCCAACTCGTCCTCGAAGGTCTGTATGGAGAGTCGCCATTGGCGTGCGCAGTTGAAGCAGACCAGCTCTTTTCTTGGTCTGCTGACCCCTTTGTATCGCACCCATCGTTTGCTCAAACATCGTCTGCAATATAGCCCTCTATTTGTTGTAATTGTTTAGTTTGAGTATGCAAAAAGAAACGACAAGAAAGAAAAAGTACATACCCGCATTTTCTATGTTTGCATTATGATTGAAGAGCATTGGGGAAAGAGAGAGAGTGAGAGAGAGAGAGATGTGTTAATAGCAATAATAAAAGAGATAAAGTAAGATGAAGAACCTGCAATGATGCCTTCGTCTCAGGAGGGTAAAGGAAACTGCACATGTACTGCATGCCTTCCTTTCTTTATCAGGCACCCACATCTTATTCTTCACAGCAGCCACAACTTCTGAATCTGTTATAAAAGCACCATTACATGTTTTTCTGTCAATTTACACCATCAAACATAAAGAAGCAGGAGAAGATGAAGAAGAAAGAAACTAAGAAAGAAAGGAAGAAAGCAAAGACAAGAAAGAAAGACTACATGAAAGAAAGAACAAACGAAAGAAACGCATAGTAACGGTGAATATAGAACTGACAATAAGAAACTCAAGAGTGATACGTACCAATACGTCTGTGTTGCCATTGGGAGACAATCCCACCTACAAAGGCACCAACAGTTGTGAAAGCAGCTCCTCCTGCTCCTACTGCAAGGCAGAAACAAAAATAAATCAATAAGATATTTGCTTCCTACAAACAAAGCTTGCCAAAAAAAGTTAAGGAACAAATATGTACAAGCAACACCAAGAACAGGAACGTTGAGAAGAGCTTGCTTGTTGGCGCCGATGATAGTTCCACCCTTCTCACCAGCGATAACACTTTTCTCGTTGAACCTTTGTGCCTTTTCTCTCCGCATTTTAACCTCAGCGTAAAGACTTTCGTCTTCACATTCCACTTCATCACTTCCCGTTCTGTCTCTGCCTGCATCATCTTTGCTTCTTGTTCTTTCTTCAGTTCCGTCCTCCGAAGCCGCTGCTAAATGGCTGGATGAAGAAATAGCAGAGGACAAAAACTTTGGTGTTGCTGAAGGGGAAGTAGATGGAGAGGAAGATAACCAAAAAGAGCGAGAAGAAGGTGGAGACGGAGAGGAAGGCTGAGACGACGGGTAGTGATGAATAGAAGAAGGAGACCTGATGATGGTGCCAGCCATGGCGACTGAGAAGGGAGGAGCCAAGTCCAGATCGCGGGGAACGAACGTGGGATACCGTTCGGAGGATGGCGGGTGATGGGCGTTGATTCCAGTGAAAGCGACAAACAGACCAGCACTATATACAAGAGCTCTCTCGTTTTCTCCCATTACCTTTTTGTTTGGTTGGTCAGAAAGACAGCCAAATGAAAAGAAAGAACAATAGCAAAAAAAAAAGTGTACAGAGGCTTGACGAGGCATCCAAGCAGAGCATGGAACTAATTGAGTTGACGCTGCTCCTTCATCCTCTTTGTTGAGAGGTAGGTTGCAGCACCATAAACGTTCAGTCGGAAGCTCTGCCTGTTCCACCAACCTATTGGTTTTCCACATAAAAGACAGCGATGATAAACACAGACGAAGAGAACGAATGAAGAAAGGAGATAAGCAAAGAGAAAAGAAAGAGCAAAAGATTGGTAATCCATACCCAATGTGAACGCAACGAAAGGAATCAACAACGGGTTCTCCTCCTCCCGCTCCTCCTTCTGCTTCCTCCTCGTCACCGCCCTCTTCACTTGCTCGGCAAAAGGTGGCCACATGACCCAAAGCTACGTAGCCCGGTGGTGCCACAGCTCTCCACACACGCAGCCATCCTCCTCCTCCCCCTCCTCCGCCCTTTCTTTCTCTTTCTCTGTCTTGTGGTTGAGGAGAAGAAGAAGGAGAAGAAGGTGAAGGAGGGGGTTCTGTTATCTGATGGCTCCAGACTTGCTCGAAGGAGACTGGTGGCAGCAACAACCGTTCTCCGTACGATGACAACGCTGCGTAAAGATCAGAAACTGAGAACAGAGCCCAACGAAAGGGAAGGAAGAGAAGTAAAAAGGAAGAAGCGATAAGAAAGAAGCAAGAACAGCCCAACAAAACGAACGAACCGTCTTCCGTTTCTCGAAAGACAGGGAGTTTGACGTCAAGTGGGACCTTCACCCTCCCGCTCCCCTCCGCCGCGTCCCTCCCAACTGCACAAAAGTCGCCCAAGGAAAACCAACCAGAGCCAGAGGGCGGTTTCGCTCGCCAAAAGCTCACCGCTTGCTTGCTCCTCTTCCCTGAGGCTTGTTGTGGTTGTGGCGGTGGCGTTACGGCGAGTTCTCCGCTCCATATTTTGGTCAAACGGTCGCTGGGCCACGTCGCCAGCATCAGGCCTTTCCAAGGCGTGTCCCCGCTGGCACCCCCGCCGGCGTTCCCTCCTTCCCTCTCCAGAGCAAGTCGATGCATGGCTAAAGATGTTTCTTCCTTCCCAATAATCTTACTTATTAAAGCAGCAAAGGGGCCAAAAATGTCTACAAAAACCCTGCTTTGGATAGAAACAATTTTACAGCAATAAAGTAAGTTTATTGGATTTAGATTGCCAGTTAATAATTTGCAGCTTCCGTGCCTGCTGGCTACCTGGGGAGGGACTGCGGCGCGGGGTTGGCTGCCTGGGGGGCGCTGGGGTGGCCCAACCCGGTGGTGCTGGGCCGCCAGGGCGGGAGCTGGGCCAAACCCGGTTCGAAGCGAAGCGAGACGGGTTTGCTAGTATTATTATTATTTGGGCATTTTGCTATCACGACGACATGAATTGGGCAATGTGACTGAAAAGGCAAAAAGAGATCCGTGATTATTTGTCGATAATGAAAACTATCGATCAACTCCTCTTAATTAGGATATTTTGTTTAACAATTTAACAAATATTTTCACTTTTCGGGGGGGGAGCATGGTGCCCTTTCACTCAACAACGAAGCAAACGAATGAGACCACGGACGCGCTCACGCACCTGGAAAAGAAGGCTCAAAATGACGCTGGCCACGATAGTTGCCCTGCTCGTCCTCCACGTGGTGGTTTTCCTGTACCTCGTCTCCGGCGTGCCTGCCACCCAAAACGCGACCGCTCGCCAGGAGGAGCGATGGCCACTGACGCTGCTCCGCCGAAGCCCTCCGCAACCACCAGAAACAACCTTACAGGCTAATAACGGCTCCCTCCGCATGAACGTGGTCGATATATCACACTTTCACGACGACTACATCGAGGAGGAAGCGGATTACACTCCAGAACGTTTCCTTTTCGTCGGTGTGCTTAGCACAGCAACTAACAAGGAGCGGAGAGCAGCGGTTCGAGGGACATGGATGCAGAGTCCTTTCATGAAGGAAGGTGGCGGGGTTGTGGTGCGGTTCTTCGTGGGCGGTTGGGACCTCACCCCGGAAACAAAAAGGGGGTTGGAGGAGGAGATGGAACAGTTCGGGGACCTGGTAACTGTGGAAGTGGAGGAAGACTACAGGCGGATAACGAGAAAGACTGTGGACATATTGAACTTTGGTTGGCGGCGGGCAAAGGCAGAGTATGTGCTCAAAGTTGACGACGACACCATCGTCTTCTTGGACAGAGTGTTCAGCTACCTGCAGCAACTGCAAAAGACCGAGACGATGGAGACTGCTGCTGACGTGAGGGACGCCGGTGCAGAGAGACGGCCGTCGACGATGGTCTACACCGGTTATGTACATCCAAAGTCAAAGCCCTACAGAAAGCAGACCAGCAAGTGGTATCTCTCACCGGCAGAGTTTGAAGACACTCGCTTTCCGCCTTTTGCCAATGGAGCCGCTTACATCGTCTCTGGAGAGCTGGCCAAGCTCCTGTCGACATCGAGGTCGAATGTACAGTGTTGCAAGGAGGCGATGAAAGAGCTCCCTTTGGAGGACGTTACCGTGGGCATTTGGGTGGATCACTTGGTCAACGTTCATCAGCAAGATGTGAAGATCATTCATGACTCGCGGTTCCACTTCAAGGGGTGCATCGAGGATGGCATCACCGGCCATTATATAGATCCGGAGAGGATGAAATGCATTTGGGCAAACTATGCTTTAGACGAGCCTAGCTTTTGTTGTGATCTGAATAACGAAGAGTAAATGGGTTCTGTTTAAAATGAGTGTCGGTGTTTGTGTGTTCATGTTTTGTGATACATTAACTATAATCATAAAAAGCAAGACGAGTGAAGAACAAAACATATAAAAACAGAAAGGGGCGCCAAGCAAACTTTAGGCCTTCTTCAGGTGCGGCCTGGGACGAGTCATTCCCATCGACAAAACAATGACCGCAACAAAAGCAATCACGATCAACACCTTGGGCCACATCTTTATCTGGTTGAGTTCCCGTGCCAAGTCGTTGTCCACAAAGTTGGCTGCCACTTTGCTTCGAAGAGAAGGAGAAGGCACCTTCTTCTGCAGTTCTTCTTCTGCTACCTCTCTTGCCCATCTGTTCATTGGAACAAAAAATAAGAGAAGGGAGGGAAGATCATTTAAATAAGAAAGAGAGAGGGAGAGAACAAGGAATTGTGACGCAAATCACAAGTGTCATGCCCCAGGAAAGAGATGTACCTTTTGAAAGTGAACTCAAACCAGTAGCTCGGAGCCCCCGCCTCGATGATCTTCCGAGCAGCATCCAAGGATTCACCCACCAGTCGCTTGGTTGCTTCGATGTTTCGCTTCTCCAACTCCTCACCAAAGCTTGTTACTTTTTCCATCAATTTTGTTCTGCAACACACAATGCGTTAGTCTAGTCTTGGTTTGAAAACAAGAACGAAGATCACAACAACAAGAGGAGGACAACAGTACTTGAAAGTTTCAAACCAAGGCGATCTGTGGTATTCTGATACAGCAGCTGTGTATTGCTCCAGCGCATGCTTCAACGCAGCGTTGACATTTCTTTGGATGTACTCCTCTTCCACTGGCATCTCAACGTACATTGGCTTCAGTGTGCGATCCGCTGCCTTCCACAGGTCATCGTATTGCTGTTTGATGACTTGCTCGATCCTTTTCTCGTTTTGTTTTTCGTAGGCCTCCCATTCGGCACGCAGCTTGGTCTGTTTGTGGAATTGTCTTCAGTTTCACTCCCTTCAAACAAAAACACAAAAAAAAAACAGAGGAAAACGAACATGAGCAGCAGCTTCTCGAATGCTGAAGTCTTTCTCTTGGTCAAACGGTGCGCAGGCATCCCTAAAAGCTTTCCATGCGTCTTTGGAAGATTGGTGATGGAAGTGAGAAAGGTTCTC